>JAPQRP010000024.1:37665877-37678927 GCA_037367295.1 Apogon hyalosoma | reverse complement strand
TGTTATTTAGAGCATGTATTTGCAGAACACGACACATGGTCAAAATAACAAAAAGATGCAGTGTTTTCAGACCTCAAGTATAAAAAAAACTTGATTTGATTTCACCAACTGCTTGGTACTGGAATGATTCTAGTGACACTCGTTCGTGTGATATTCATGCACGTTTGTGATTTTCATAGGTTTTGAAAACATGTCAGCAAAACATAAGTTACTACAAATTACGCATTCATACATTTATTAAAATAAGCTTTTCAACTACACAAAACAGGTATAATTTCAACCAAAAAAGTAAGCAGGCAAGTATAAAAGTACATGAAGTCAAGATCTTGGGGGGGTTTTTTGAAAAAGTCAGGAATTTTTATTTGGAGGAAGAGCAAGGAAAGGTTGCAAAACCCAAATAGGGCCCTTTTGATGGGGTTCTAAAGGAGATTAAATTCCTCCCACTAAGTCTCTCATAAAGGCAGAAAAACTGAAATGGGGGGAGGATAAAATGGACGGAAAGTGGCCAAACAAAAACAAAGCAGGGATGCAACACGAGTAAACAAAGCAGGGATGCAACACGAGTAAACCAAGAGGGGCTGTGGAGTTCTGCTCCAGCTCCTTTTAAAGACTACCTGTGTAATTACAGCCAGGTGAGGGAACCATGGCAGGTGGATCTGATGATCCCCAACGGCCTGTGGACAAGATCCTGAAGCAGAGGGAGAAAGACTGGAGGGTGATCTGTGCCCCTAACATGCAACTAAACTAAAGATCTGGTTTTACTGATGCAGTGGGACACCAATTAGTTAGCTAAAGGTAGCGCCAGTCTTTTTTTCAGTTTTTATCACATTTGTTAAAGAATTATAACTTTACTTATTAATTTCCTCCACTTCTTCTGCTCTTTATCATCATATGTAAAGTTATAGTTGCTGTTTAGACTTCAATTCTTCATCCATTTCTTGAATGTTTGGGATAAACTGAAAGACAAAAGTCATGTCTTGCCAAA
The DNA here is from genome assembly GCA_037367295.1 of Apogon hyalosoma. Classification (NCBI taxonomy): domain Eukaryota; kingdom Metazoa; phylum Chordata; class Actinopteri; order Kurtiformes; family Apogonidae; genus Apogon; species Apogon hyalosoma. The sequence continues at coordinate 37,677,942 of JAPQRP010000024.1, read as the reverse complement.
CAGCTGCATAGACTCAACATATCTTTAGCCTCATAGCATAATTGTCTAAATCATATTTCTGGCCAAATTGTGATATCTGCATAAAATGAATCAGCAGTGTTAGGAGAGTAAAGTTATGCAGATATTACAATTCAGCCGTAAATAGAACTTATGGGTTTGAAAGGTTTTGGTATTAAAGCCACACTTTACGGTTAATTGCCAGTTAAATTTGACTGCATCTGGTCTCATAAGCACCGAACAGTGCGTTTTCTCCTGTCTCTGCTATGAATACTTTTTGTAGTGCATTAGCTTGCTGGAGGCCTGCTCATCTGTCTGCATTTATTTTGAAAGTCTTCCTTCAAGTAAGAAATCCTGCTGCGACTCTCATTCTACCTCACAGCTAAAGAAATTATCGGCTAAACCGCTCTGAGCGAATCACACAGGCATCAAAACAGGCCCTGAGCCCGAGTCACGTACATCTGGGCTCTGTTATTGCGCCCAACTCAAATGACATCCCACAGCGCACGGAGACGTAATCGGATTAGCCGTGGTCTTGAGGAGACAAACATAACATGTTGTGCTCTATCCCGAGACTTCCCCTTCAGCCATCATCTTCATCAGGTGCCATTGTCCCTTATCTCCTTCCCTCAGCGCCTGTCCTCCAGCTCCGCTCGGAGGCTGCAGCATCCTCGGCCAAACCAATTTACCCACATCCAACAATCCAATCACTTCCACAATGTATCTGTGTCAATGTCAGAGAGAGGCCGCGCGGTAGTCCGATGATCTTTGAAATGCAATTAATTGTTTGGAGGAAATAATTGAATTGCATCTGCAGGAAAAAAAAAAAACAGCGAGACGATTACCACATCACCTGCTTTGAAAACCGCACCGCAACGTTTTATCACCTTCTCTTTTGACAAAACTCATCCGCTCTGTATTGCTTTTGAAGCCATGAAAAACCCTGCAGGGATGAGACGGCATCGATTGCTATGATGGCAGCCTGAGGAGGACTGGGTTGTAATAACAGCTTGAAGGCATGTCCTGGCCTGACTCTGCTCCCCCTGCAACGCCACACTGAGATGAGAAGGGCACAGGCCAGGAAGCACATAAATAATTCACTGTGATCTCACTCTGGCCCACATGTAATTTAGCTTGTATCCCCTATGGTTCCACCAAAAGACAGAATGTGTTCTGTTTTACGCCTCCAAAGGGCACCATCGGCCGCCATTTGTGCAGGAAGTGATTCCACCTGCCTCCAGACCTGAGGCGGCGTCGAGGTGAGGAAACTGCCGGTCTCATCAATATTCATGGCGTGCGTGAAGCGCCGCGGCAGGAGCGCAGCTTCACAGCATGACGGAACAATTAAAACACCTATTGCGGCAAATCATGCCAAGAAACCGAATAATCTCTCCTTAAACTAGTGCTGAGTGATTATCATGAGCTGCAGAAGGACTGTAGGGTGTAAACAAGACGCCGCACATCCTGTCCACGCTCTGTCCACGCCCACAGTACAAGACTGGACAGAATCAACACTTAAAGGGGTCATATTTTGCTAAACCCACTTTTATCAGTCTTTGGTTCATTTATTCGTGTATTTGGGGCTGGGGCGCTGTAAAGGGGGGGTAAACATGACAAATTCATGGGGCCCAGTATTTGTGGGGGGCCCATAGAGCAGTGGAGGGGGTCCAGTGGATACAGGTTAGAAGTTGTGAAAATTTCGTGCATGGTCCGCTGTACAATAGAGGCACAGAAGCCGGGGGTTGGATGTAAAAAGCATGTTAAGTTTCACTTTCGCTTCACGCTAGCATTAGTTATGTTAGTTACGGACCGCACCCCCACGTATATAACTACTGCCCCTACCCCACACACATACCCCCTGTTGCAACAAATCGACAAGATACTGAATTTTATAAAGGGCCCACAACATTTAGCTTTCATGAGGCCTACGATTGCTAGCGGCGCCCCAGATTTGGGTTCATATTTATCTAAACCCACTTTTATTAGTCTTTGGTTCATTTATTTGTGTATTTGGGCCCTAATAGTTCATACCGTTTGAATTTGAACCCTCCAGCTGCTGCAAAGCTATCTTTATATTCATTTTGGCAAAAATCAAGTGAATTTCTACAGTCTGTTTTAAGTCCTGCTTAATTGGCTACGTCTGTAACTTGCTACGTCACGATATTTACACATATAAGGTCCAGACATCAGACGAACATTTCTCCAGTACGAGTAAAAACTGAAAATATGTCCAAACTTCGAGGCGATTACCTAAAATGTTCAGTTGTTGGCTGAACAGGACAGAGCAGCACAGCCAACAACCTGGAGGGGGCGGGGCCTGAAGTGACTCATGCATTTAAAGGGCCAGCGCTCAAAAAACACCTTTCTGGCGTCATTATTACACAAAATATATAAGATTTTATAATTTTTTTGTCCAACTCTTGTTTAGTTATCTAGTGAAATGAAGTGAAATCAGAAGCTGTTTCACTACCGGATGTTTACAATGTTTGTGCATGCCCGATGGTTTGGAGCGTGCACATAATTCTTAGAGCATAAAAAAAAATTGGGGGGAAACATTGTACGTGACACTTGTCAAATCTGTCCCTAAGAAAAGTAACATTGTACCAAATAAAAAAATGGAGCTACATTTTGTTACCAAATTGTCAGCAGTAACGCGTTACACTACTTTTTACCCAAAAAAAAGTACTTACGCTACTGTTAACGCGTTACACACAACACTGACACCACATCAGACCCTACTGAAGGCACTTGAGGAGTTTAAGAACGGTACGAAATCCCAGTCAATTTTCCCTCTGCAATCGACAGCTCTAGCGGGATCGTACAAGTGGTTTAGTCGCCATCTGCAGCAGCTACAAATCTAATCAGAGCAGTCGACCTCAGCTGCTCAATTTGTCAGATCCAATCTCTCCACAATTTTACACATCATTCACCCAACGTCATGGGTATTGTTAGGAAACTGAAACTGCCAGTGCTGCTCACCTCGAACAATGACTCGGACCTTTAAAATACTCTGGACCAGATTTCACTGTCCCATCAGCAACAGAAAATAATTAAAACTATACAGTCGGTATCATTTCACGTTTACTGGATTAACACAATATTTTTCTCTTTCCATCAGATTGTAACAAGTCGATTTAGGAGGTTTTGAATAAGGGGCTTTTAGTTTCGTTTTTTTAAATAAGTTCACAAACTCATCAAATGTTTCTGAGAAAAACAAACAGGGTGTGAAAATCAACTTTATTCAGATCTAACCCTTAAATATTAGTAAGAACTGAGATAATATTTATAATGTTCATTAGAATTAAAAGTTATTAAAGTGGCCAAACATTAAATCAACGAAATGAACAAAGTGAAGAAAATATGAACAAATACAAAATATGAAGAAAACAGCAAAATGGACCAAAAAAAATTAATGAAACAAATTAAATGAGTGACATAACAACAAACCCCACCCCTCACATGTATTGTAGCTTATTTTGGCATCGATCCAGCTGATGTCATCATGTCTATGCGGGTGCTGATCTCAGTATATCAATTGCCTCTGTATATGTTCCAAGTTTGAAGTAAATTGAAACAAAATTGATGTTTTTTATAGACATTTGAAATTTTGCCCAATGGGAGACTTTTTTTTTTTTTTTAATTCATAAAAAAAATGTAACTTTGACCTATTTTTCCCAAAATGTAACTACTTCTATTCAGGGTCACTTGCAATCTATAAACTCAATTTGGGATGAATTCAACCAACAGTTTTGCTGCTACAGTGTTAACAAACAAACCAAAAACAATACCCCTTGCCTCCCCTTTGGGGGGGTGGGTTAAAAAAAAAAAAGTACCCAAAACAAAAACAGAAGAAAATTGAAAAAAAAAAAAAAGCAACCAACATAATACACAAAAAATAAGAAAATAATCAACAAATTGTACAAAAATAAAGAAAATATTAACAGTATAACCAACATAATGAACACAAACAAAAGAACACAAATAAACAAAGTGACAAAGTCAACAAATATGAATATGATAAAATAATGTACAAAAAAAGAAAAATATACAAAATAACTACAAATCTACAACATGAACAAAAAATCAAGAAAATGTAAACAAAATAACAAAAATGAACAAAACAATGAATAAAAAGAACAAAAATGAAAAAAATGAACAGTTACTAAAACCCAATTATATGTTAAATAAATTTATTTTAAATACATTTATTTTAAGATTAATTTCTTTAAATGAAATACTTCAGTTGAGTATATTTGACAATGGCTACATTACTTTAACCAACACTTTTTTAATTGCCCATATTTTTAAGTTTTTCTTTCCATTGTTTGTGAATCACATTAAGGATCAGTGACCTATTTTCTCCATAAATAAACTCTGCACGTTCGTCGTCTATTACCACCCAGGGTGAAATATTAATATGTAAATGAAATGTTCCTGTAAATCACAAATTAAATCAGATTAGGATCTCGTCAGGTAACAGACGCATTAACGGCTCATTCAGGCGCCATCGTTGCAGATGATTGACATAAGATTTGAGCGTCTGAATAAACAGGCCTAATATGAGCTCTGTGGCAGACGGTTACACAACCGCTTTGAAAATCCTGGAAATCAGTTTATTCACGGCAGGGAGGGATGTTTGACATGTTCATCAGAGGAGAGAAAACTTCCGCGATATTTTTATCTGATCAGCTTCATTCTGGTAAAAAAAAAATCAGCTGTAATTAATGACAGAGACATGTTCTCTCCAGCAAATCAGTTTAAAAGGAGATGACGGATGGAGACGGCGCTTGTTGGGAAAACGGCGCCTCATCCGTCTTCCTCCGCCGGGGCCACAGAGCTGTCATCTTCATTCGCTTCGCTACTCGCTTTTCTCGTCTTTCCACAACTCAATCCACAGCAGGCGGCTGGCGTCCACTCCGACGGCTTTGAGAAAAACACATGACACACTGTGGGTAAAAACACTCTGCTGTTATGTAATTCTACTTGTCATCGCTGGACCGAGGCTAATGGGAGAAATTTTAGGGATGATACGTGGATGGTTTTAAAGTCAATAATGATCGGAGTTTCCTCGAGTTCCTCACGTCTGCAGAGTCAAGTACACCTGGTTCTGTGGGGGCCTTAAAGTGTGCGTACATAAAGATAATGCAAAAAAAACCAATATAAAAGAATAATAATAGTAACAAGAACCATCCATCCATCCATCCATCCATTTTCTTCCACTTATCCATGGGTCGGGTCGTGGAGGCAACAGTCTAAGCAGGGATGCCCAGACTTCCCTCTCCCAGACACCTCCTCTAGCTCCTCCAGGGGACCCCGGGGCGTTCCTGGACCAGCCCAGAGACATAGTCTCTCTAACGTAACCTGGGCCTTCCCCAAGGCCTCCTCCCGGTTGGGAACAGGAACACCCCCCAGGCATCCGAAACAGATGCCCGAACCACCTCAGCTGGCCCCTCTCGATGTGGAGCAGCAGCGGCCCTGCTCCGAGCTCCTCCCTGGTGACTGAGCTCCTCCTGTCTCTAAGGGTGCACCCTGCCACCACACAGAGGAAACTCACTTCGACCGCTTGTATCTGGGATTTTGTCCTTTTGGTCATGACCCAAAGCTCATGACCATGGGTGAGAGCAGGACGTAGATTGACCAGTGAATCGAGAGCTTTGCCTTTCATATATACAGACTATACAACAGAGTGGAATTGATTGTAAACAGCAACTTTTGTTATTTGATAAAAACTCCCTGTAGTTTGTCGGACGGACTGATCAGAGGGATGTTAAACAGTTACAGTTGTTTTTACGTGGAAAATCCCGTCCTGCTTCCGTGTTCTCTTCATGGCATCATCTGCGTTAATGACCTGATTGTACATCACTCAAAAATCCTTTATGAGTACCTAAGATTTGGCTGTGGGCTAGAGTTTGGTGTCATGTGACCGTCGTCGTGTGCGTCTGTAGATTACTCCCAGTGGCCTCGGCGGTCCGTCACAGTCTTGGCACCACAGCGCGACTGCAGGATGAACGTCACTCACAGTCTGGGAGTTTCACAGCTGTTGTGCTAACCTCTGGCGTCCTCCCAGATATCCTGCAGCACAGTGACAGAGAACCGACTGAAGACGCCAGTTTCATCCCTGTGGTTAAACGACATCTGCGAAATTAGACACAGTTTTTTGTCAGCTTCGCTTCAGAGCAGTTCGCCTGTGTGTCAGCGTACTGGGATACATCCACATCCTAATGTTTTCATACGTCGGCTTCGTTCTTCAGCAGTTTGCGTCGACCTTTCAGTCAGTGTCATGCGATCATGCGATGCCGGCGGAGGCGGAGGCGGAGTCAGTCCTGACCTTGTTCTCACCTCCACTGCGATGTCGGCCGTCGGTCACTGTCAGTCATCCACCGCCTCATGACGGGTGATTCAACTCACAAGCATGTTCATCATTCATCATTTTCATTCCATCAGTTAATAGTAAAAATAAGACCAGTGTTCTTGTATCTCACCAACATGTTCTGTCAAGACTCAATCCCCAGTTGAATTTTTTACAGGTTGTCAGGTTCCGTCTCGGTTAGAGTCCTGTGGTCTGGATGCAGATCAATCTCCCTGTACAAGTGGGTGGTACTTTCACTGGGGGAGAACTCAACTAATTCAATCAAAGTCCAGTGATCAATAGTAACTTGATATGTCTGACCATTTGCATGTTATACACCATCAAAACACAGACCATTATAAGTAAAGGAGCACTTTTAATATTTAAAAAAAATCATTAAAAAATAAAAAATTTGCAGTAAATGTGGACAACCTCTGTAGACTTTGTCCCACGGAAGCTACATAAATAATTTGAAATGAATCCAACCAGTAGTTTCATCAGAGAAGATGTCTGAAGAAATTGCGAAGAACCCCCCCCCCGCCCCCGAAGCTAACGACAAAGATGAACACAACGCCGGACACAGCGCCTTCACAGTAGCTTATGGCCTATCAGCTGGTGAGACAAAAGTCAGATATGGGTCAAATATGGGCAAAAAAGTCAGATTTGGGCCACTTTTGCTTGCAGTGTTAATGTAGCACAAAAGTTGTTTCTTAATGGTTCTCATCCCATCTGATCACTTTCTGGTGCTTTGCTCAAAGGTACTGTGCAAGTTTTTCTCATTATGGGAGACCGGCAGACTGACTCACTACTCCCTCTAGTGGTCAAAGTGACACTGGACATTACATCGCTATAAAAGCACCAGAGTTAGTGGCTAATGGCTATTTTTCATCCGCAGTCCCTGGAACTAAAACGCTAAAAGGTAGCACAAGGTTATAAACATGCTACTTATATACGTGTAAAATACCTAAACATAGATGAGTACAAGATGAATGTTGCAATACAAAAATTTACAATTAATTACACAACAGACATAGTAAGCAAAAAATTCTTCAAGTACAGTAGAATGCGATGCTATAGTTTTCCAGTCTCTACAGCAGGGGTGTCCAATCCTGGTCCTCGAGAGCTAGCATCCTGCATGTTTTAGATGTAGCCCTCTTCCAACACACCTGATTCAAATAATAAGCCTATCATCAAGCTCTGCAGAAGCCTGAAAATGACCTCCAGGTGTAGCTCTCAAAGCCCAGGAATGGACAGCCCTGCTCTACAGTTTCCTTGTCCACGTGGATTCACCAAAACCAGTTTTTAATCATTTTCACTTGGCACATATTTCTTCAAATCTCAGTTTTTGTGGCTTAAAATGTTGTTCACGTGCTAACTTAATCCCCAAACGTAGAAAAAAATACACGTTTTGCAAGATATCCTCGTTAATTTGGACAGGACATACGGAGCTTTTTCCTCTCCGGTTTTGTCTGCTTTTATTTGAACTCGTTCTCGTCTGTTCCAGGTTAATACAAACCCCGTGAATAATGTGGATAAACAATGAAGTCGAAGCTTCAGCCTCGGTCTTTAGCTGCAGCAGAGCCTCCTCAGCATCGATCTGATTATTCCACGTGCATCCTCATCTTCATCCTCACGCTCGGCCTCATTCTCACGCTGGTCTGAACGACTGAGTTTAGGCGAATGCATTCTTCACGTGTCAGATCCAGAATATAAGTGCAGGTGGATGAATATGCGTCTGATGGAGACACACCGCCGCCGCTGCCGGCTGACAAAGTGCTGAATCATACTATGTCTACTATTGACATGGCGGCTCTGACCTTGTGAGGCGTCTAACGCTGCCTGATTGATGGCACAGAGATGCCAAGTACAACAAAGATGGAGTGATTGATCAGGTCTGGACTCCTCGATCTCTCACTGAGGAGTTGGAGCATGAAACTGTAACAGGAGGTCATCTATTGCATCATCTTGTGTCTTTACACTGCAGAACTTTGGACATTTTTATTGAGGAGTAACATTAAAATATACGTTTTGCTTTTGACTTTTTAAGGCACACTGGAAAACTTCTTGATATGGCTGCAAATGTCATATGACCATATTTGTGATTATATTTAATCAATAAAACATCAAAATTCTAGTCATGATAGACCGTAAACTCACCTTCACAGAGAAGGATGATTGATAGAAGCTGCTGTTGTGAACATTATACGAGCTCAAGAGGATGGATTGTTAGAAATCGGATCCATTTTTCTCCAAAATAATTCATGGTTCTGCTAATAATCGTCAGTTTTCACCACCATCCATCTCACAACAGTATTGGATGTGCATCTGCTGCTTCTGAAAGACAACACTGACACCTGCTGGACAAAGTATCAACCTACAACAGTTAAAACAAAGGGATGAAAGGTGTGACAGGAGTTTAACCTTCCTCTAGTGTCAGCTGTCTCTTACCATCTCTTACAGACCATCAAAAGTCATCAGAAACAATGGTTCTTCAATCCAGTCCGAACTCCTGCGTGTATCATGTGACTAAAACAGACAGAAAAGAAAACATGGAATGAATCAAAGCACTGTTTTTGTCAGTGCAATGACATAGATATTGATGGAAGAACTGAAGTGATTTGGGTTATTATCAAGAAAACATGGAAAATGGATAGATATCAGCTCTGAAATTAAACTACTATGATCTAGTTTTGTTGTTATTATATTTGTCCAAACAAATCTCAAGTTATTTTCATCTTCTTGAAGAATAACTCAAGTTCCATTTTATTTTGATTTAAATAGTTATGTATGACTTCTTGACCATTTTCTGACATTTTTAAGACCGAGCAACTAATCAATTAAAGAGAAAAATATTTGACAATGAAAAAAAAAGGTCACTGACACCCTGGTTGCAATGAAGACACATTTTACAAGAGGTGAGCCAAACTGTCGTTCAGTGATGCAGATCAGGGATGTTTGAGTCCTCAGTCAGGCTGGTTTTAACTACAAGTGTTAATGTGGAAGCATTGGGAGCAGACCCCGACAATCACATTAAATAAACGAAATGAAAAGTATTCTCTCTGTGATAACACTGTCGCGAGGTTTCTACAGACTGTGACAAACACATTTTGTTTGGACAGCTGATCTACTTTCTGAAGCTCTAATTAAGAATTGCGAATACCAAAAATATACATTTGGCCTAGAGAGTCTCTCCCCTTGTGTGTCAGTAGTATTTCCTCGAGCTGGCAGAGTGAATGCAAGTCCGGATGTTTCTGTCGACGAGTCCTTCCTCCACCAACACAGCCCATTCATCCAGGACAGAAATAACCTCTGCAGCTGCACACACAGGCAACTTCACTAACAGGACACATGGAAATACCTGCTTAATTATGCTTCTACCCAGCGGCCACTGGGGTGTGGTGCACATCTTAGGTCAGACTATATTCAGGTGTTGAAGTAAACACTGAGGCTTTAATCATCCTACTAATAAAGCAATTAAAATGCTTTATTTATTATATATTTATTAACTATTAATGCTTGTGTTACCCTGCTCTGAAATGATTGTTCATCCAACAACACCACTGGTTAATTTGCATTATTATGTTTTGTACTAGGTCAAATGTTAAATGCTAAAATGTGCTGGGGTGCATTTTTTATTCACGCAGGAGAAGGGTGTAGTAATTTTCCATTGTTTACCATGTGCTGATTTTAGTTGCTGGGTCAGAATATTAAAAATCATGCAAAAATTAACTTTTGAATTCTAACCTACTACAAATTGTACAAAATGATATGACCTTTTATAACGTGAAGTGTGCATAATGTGCTCACCCAGACACTGGAAGGTTAACAAGCTGTGATTGTGAAAAACAAACATAGACAAAGCAGGAGCAAATGTCACCAATCTAAATTTTCTGTTTTTTAAATCGAGTTTTACATTTTTGTACTCTTTGTGTTGTACTCTCTATTTGGAGAACCTCAGGCAGTCAACTGACAAACTAAGTCCCAGGAAATGTTTAATACATCTTGCTAGATCTTTTTTCTTTTTTTAATCATTTTCATTTTGTTTTTTCCTTTGAAGCTGTTTTTCTTGTTACATTTTGTACATATTTGTCTTGTCATTTATGTGGTTTTTGTCTTTCTATGCCAGTCAGTTTGTTTGTTTTGTCTTTTTTACGTCATCTCCATCTTGGTGCATCTTTTACATGGGTGTCATCTTATGTCATTTATGTCATGATATGTTCTCACATTAAAATGTAGGGAGTAAAAGGAAAATGTCAAAAAATAAATAATGAAGTAAAGTATAGACACCTACAAACTCTCCTGAAGTATAGCTATGTCTCTGAAGTTGCGTATGGCGCTTCCTACTGCTGGAACAGAATCTGGACATTGTGGTTAAAATTAAAATATGCTCCAGTATCCTCCCAAAAAAAAAACTGTTCACCAAAAATGAAAAATGGATCAAGAGCCAACTAAGCCACTGTTAATAAAAACTGCACAACAACATAAACGCCCCCAATCTCTGAGCTGACATGGCTTGATCCATCAGCGAGGGTGGGGTTTCACACTGTGAGTCACTGACCAGCAGAAAAAACACCAAAAAGAAAAAAAAAAAAAAGCTTAAAATGATAAAATGAGAGGGGAAAAAAGCAAGATGAAGAAAAAAGCTAAAGACAGACAAGCAGGACAGACTCGGAGACAGACAGTCTGTTATTTTGTTGGGCGTGTCTGTCAGATTTCATTCATTCAGACTGAAACCACAACAACCAAACCACCACCACAGACTGACTCTAGCACAGCACAGAACAGCACAGCACAATCTGTGTGTTAAAAGCAGATCACAGATACACTTAAAAGACTCAGCAATGCCCTAAAACTGCTGGACATGATAGTTTTTAATCAAATAAATGGGAGAAAAAAATGGCAAGTATTTTTAGCAGGACGTGGATGAACTCAAATAAGAACTCCAAATCTACTACACAGAATGTTTTCATAGTTATGAAGGAATAGATCATTGTTGATGACTCTCTGGTTTGTGTATGCCATCTAACTCTACAAAAACTGCTTTGTATGTGACTAAACATATTTGTTTCTCATGTGAAAGACATTTTAAAATGGAGGTCAATGGGTATGAGACACTTTTGGAGCCAGACTCATGCAGGCATTCAAGGAACTACAGGTTTTTCCACATCTTTCAGCCCAAGAGGCTAATATTTGGTCAAGACCTGTCAGTTAACTAGTGTTTTAATGCAAACCACAAACTTGATATTACTGATACCAAGCACAAACATGTGTTTACATTTTTCAAATAACTGAACTGATTACTTGCTGTTGATTAACATCAACAGTGTTAGCTATTAAAGTGTTAGCAATTCAATGATGAGTTTCATTGTGTTAGCTTAACTTGAGGGGAAAAAAGCTGACCACAACCAAAATGGCAAATTTGAGATTGCAAAACAACAGCCCATAATGTCACAGTGTCCACTTTCTCTGGTGTTACTATATTTATACCTACAGAAAGAAAGGAATACATCTAGGAACAAAGTATCCTTTTAAAAGTGATAAACTTTAATTTATGATGCTGCTCCATCGTCCTTATTGTCTCCTCTGCTACAAATAGTTATCCACAAAAAGATATCTCACACACACACACACGCGCACGCACACACATGCACGCACACACACACACACACACACACACACACACACACACACACACACACACACACACACACACACACAC
>JAPQRP010000024.1:37645985-37658117 GCA_037367295.1 Apogon hyalosoma | reverse complement strand
GTGTACATATATATATATATATATATATATATATATATACACACACACACACACACATAACTTTTGTTAAAGGTTTAAAAGGGCTGTTTAAATAAATTTTTACTTGTTTGATTAATTGTCTTTGTATTTTTTTTCCTTTGAGATTTTTCACCTAAATATACTAAAGATGTACAATCTACCTGCTTACAATCACCTGCTACTTCAATAAAAAAAAAAAAAAAGCAAAAGGAAGTTTATGGACTGGTTCTTTGAGTGAAGTCCAGGAGAAATATCTAGTAACAAGAAGTTCTTTCAAGTCAAGGTCACCACCAAAATTAGAAGAGACTTGACATCGACATCATGTTTTAAAGTAGACGGTAAAGATGCTGGCGTTTTAGAAGTCAAAGTATCACAGACGTGACCTTCACATGCCTTCACTGAAGAAGACATCTGTCCTCTGCTTGTGGAATTAGTGTAGGTTCTTGTCAATAATGTAAATGGTCAAGCACTAATAGTTTATTGATTTACACAGTCCATTGTTAGTAGTTGATCATCACAGGCTAAACACAAAGTCCTTTTACTGATCACAGACCTTTTCAACATTCCAACATCTTGAAGAAACTACACATCACTGCAAAAATCTAAATCTTACCAAGTGTATTTTTCTCATTTCTAGTCCAAATATCTCATCACACTTAAAATAAGACAGAATCACCCAAAGAGGAACTTTTCAGTGAGATATAAGAACTGATTTTTAGACAATAGATCCTGAAAATCTTATTTCAAGAAATCTTACAAGATCATTTTCACTTGTTCCATTGGCAGATTTTTTTTGCGCTTAATTCAAGATTTTTTTTATTTTTTATTTTTTGCCTAATTCAAGCAAAAAAAAAAAAAATCTACCAATGAACAAGTGAAAATTATCTTGGTAAGATTACATGAAATAAGATTGTCCAGCTCTCTTGCCTAAAACTAAGTTCTTTATATCTCACTGAAAAGTTATTCTTTAGCTGATTATGTCTTATTTTAAGTGTGATGAGATATTTGGACTAGAAATGAGAAAAATACACTTGGTAAGATTTGGATTTTTTACTGTCCAGGTGTTCTTTATCATCAAGTCTTTTTACATATCCATAAAAGTAAAAAAAAACAAAAAACTGGAAGTAATCAGATGACTGTAATAATCAGATCTGATGTGTTTACATGCACTTCAGAAATGCATGAATCAAAAAACCCAAATTTAGACGTTTCAGTCCATCGTTGGATTTCTTTTGGAGTTTGTATGTACATAGTGATGGTAGACTGACTTCCTGTCACTGAGCCTGTTTACATTCACACTAATACTCTGATCAGTATCCAACTTCTGGAGTTATCAGATCATTCAACTGATTATACACAGGAGGGCGGGGCTAATAGGACACAGGTGTAACACATAAGGGTGGGGACGGGTAAACAAACAGAAGGGAAGGTAGACTCATGTATATGCGTACATTATATGGACAAAAGTATTGGGACACGATGATTTCAGGGTTTTTTTTTTCTTTTTTTAACAGGGGTCTGGGGTACAAAACAATAACGACAAATGTCTTACATTGTGATAAATTGCGTTGATTAGTTTTGCTTAAATTAAGATTTAAATGATGTTTATAAACTATATGGGCAAAAATATTGGGACACATCATGGCTACAGCTGTAAGATTTAATTAATATTTTCTTAAAGTTTAATGGTAGATTTTTCTTCTTAAGTGAGATGTGAAGAAAGTAGATGTTTAATTGTGGTAGAAAATTATTATTTACAGCCAGAGCATGAAAAATATTTTAGAAATTTAGAGATAGAACATTTAAAATCATAGTCATGCATGAAAAAGAAACAAAGAAGAAAATCAACGTCGACCCAAATTAAGTAAAAAACTAACATTTTCACTGAAAAATGCAGACGATAAAATGATAAATACTGCTAAATCACAGAGGAACGTTTAGATGTAGGGAAAAGTTGGAAGTCGCCACAATTATAGTTCTCGGCTTTTAAGGTTGAGGCGAAGCAATGTTTCCTCACATCTTTGTTTTCATCAGGTCTGAAGTCTGAACTGAAGTAACAGTAATAACAGCTACAGCACCAGCCTCACTACATGATTACAGGTAGTGATTATGGGTACTTCAGGAGCAGTGGGGATCCACAGAAACATCCTTGAAAGTTCTCCAAAGGACAGACTCAGTCCTCTAGGAAATTTCATGATGTAGTATTATGTAAATGAAGCCTTGATGGATCCTTTGACTTTGAGGAAGTAGTTTTCATGAGATTCTGGGTCACTGTGTTTCTGTGCAAACTTTAAGGTTAATACATGGCATTTCCTGTTTTTTTTTTGTTTTTTTAAATAAATAAAATTATATATATATATATTTAGTTTTCTTATATGCAATGTGTACAAACAAAATATACCAACAATACAAAGACATAAAAAAGGAAAAAAAAAAAGGGTGAAAAACAGTCAGTGCACGAGGTCAATACAGATAACTACATTAAGTACTTGGTGTAAGAGATGCACCAACATGGTCTAAATGTGGCTGCCAAATTTTCAAAAAGGTGTATATTGTTTTCTGAGACAGTATGTGATTTTTTTTTCTAGGGGGATGCAACTGTTCATCCAAAAAAGTCCACCTATCAGTGAACAGCATTTCCTGTTGTTGATATAACAACACGGTGCCTCAGAATCAGGACCGTCCGCTGGATTTCATGTCACAACCATGTTTTCGGTGAAAATATGATAGCGGTCAACAAAAACCCACCGAGGACACTTTCCATTTAGCTAAACATGCATCTACGTTACTCTTGGTTGCAGCTCATTGTGTTTCTGCGACGACAAATACAAAAATCCGTGTTTACAAAAGAATGAATGAAGATGAGTCACTTCAAGCAAAACCCGACCGTTGCTTTGGAGATGAAAATAATAAGAAGGAAGATGATGAAGAAGAGGAAGACGAGGATCACAACAAAAAAGATGAAGTCGACGACAAAGAAGATGAAGAAAAAGGACAAAGACCAGGATGATGATGATGGAAGAAGATGAAAATGACAAAGAAGATGATGAGGAACAGTATGAGAAAAGTGACAGAAAAAAATCATGACAAAAAAACCCAGAGACGACAAAGAGGACAATAACAAAGAGGAAGATGAAGAAAAAGAAAACGATGAGGAAGAAAAGGAAGATGAGGTAAAAAATTAAGAAGAATATGAAGATGACCACAACAAAAAGAACTAAGTTCATGACAAAGAAGATGACGAAAAAGGACAATTATAACGACGAGGATGAAAACAACAAGGAAAAAGGAGATAATGAAGAAAATGACAATGAGGAGGAGGAAGATAAAGATGAAAAAGTTGAGGAACAGTACGGGAAAAGTGACAAAAATCACAACAAAGACAATAAAAGAAGAATATAAAGAAGAAGATGAAGAAAAGGTAAACGATGAGTATAACGATGAAGACAAGGAAGAAGATGATGGACAAGATGACGAAGACAATGATGAAGAGGACAAAGAAGAAGTTGAGTAACAATACGTGAAAGGCAACAAAAAGAACAACAAAAAAGACCAAGACGACAGAGGATAAGAAAGAAAATAAAGAAACAGAAAATAATGAGGACAATGATGACGAAGAGGAAGAAGATGGAGTGGAAGACAACAAAGAAGAAGACGAGGAAGATCACAACGAAAAAGACAAAGAAGACGCAGATGATGAACCAGAGGAGGATGAAGGTGAAGATGATGAGGATGTTGATTAGGAAGAAGACGAAGAAGAGAAAAGCATCGCCCACTACACTTGTACTTCAGAGGAAAAACAGCTTTATTCGATTTACTAGAAGAATAAAATGTTCTATTTAACCGTGGCCTCCGTCCATTTCTCAGATTCGAAACATGTTGAATCCTTTTAATGTAAAAACAGCGTCCATGGTTAGTGCAGTTATTTCTGTCTCTTTGAGTCATTTGTCCTTTCTGCAGATGGGGTGGGGGGTGGGGGGGGTGATGGAACTATATTAATAATGCAGTGGTGCTCTGTGCTGCTGTTCACTCACATCATCTACACCAGAGGTCACCAACCCTGGTCCTCCAGAGACACTATCCTGCGTGTTTTAGACGTTTCCCTCTTGCAGCACACCTGACGGGTCATTATCAGGCTTCTGCAGAGCTGGATGATAGGCTTGAATCAGGTGTGCTGGAAAAGGCATACGTCTAAAACACGCAGGATAGTAGATGTGGAGGACCAGGGTTGGTGACCCCTGATCTACACTGATCCGTCTGTAAACTAATGTGAACCCATGGGATCGCTGTCAGTCACATCCATCCATACTCTGGTTTTACAGGTTAATGTCGAAGCCTCCTCTCACATGTTCATCTATACGTGCAGAGGAATTCATTTACACTTTAAGACGGGGGTGTCAAATATACAACCCACCGAACATAATAAAATGCACAAAACAAATAAACTAAGAAACAATCGGTACCAGGCACAGCAAACCCTGCCCCTCACAAATATTGTAGCTTCTTTTGCCGTCGATCCAGCTGATCTTTTTTTTTTTTTCCAACTTTACTGAAAATATAAATGTGCACAAAATATCAAGAAATTTTGAAAAGGAAAAATCTTCCAAACAAATGAATTAACATAATGCAAAGGCTTACAGACATAAAGAAGAAAAGACAAATAATAATAATAACTTAAAATATAAATGTCTAAAATAAAAAAAAAAAAATACATCAGAGAGTAAATTCGGTTTATTTTAAAAAATTCTTTACAAAGTGTTCGATCCAGCTGATGTCATCATGTCTACTGAAATTATCTTGTTGCATGGACAGATATTTCACTTGTTTTGAGAACTTTTTCCTCAGATTTAATGTTTTTATCTTGGTTTTTTGACACTTTTTTGCTGTGTAACGACACAAAACCATTTCCACATGGCTACAGAGGGAGGTCATTATTACAAAACCACAGCCTAAAGGTGGACTCAGACCAGTACGGTTTCTTTCCTGTGGTGTATTTGTTTGTCTGTCCACCTTAAACATCAACAGTGTTTCTGTTTTACTGTGGCTTTGTGATAATCCATCGCCATTATGATAATCTATATCTCCTGCAATCACTTTGTGGTTTGATGGAAATTACATCCCTCGAGAGCCACTTTGACACAAACAAGCCCCAGTTCATGTCTTTTTAAATGGTAATTTCAGCTCCACATGATAAAAAAATCAAGTGCTTTGAGAAGCTGTTTACTTTTCATCTGTGGTTTCGAGAAGAACTGCTGTTGAACGACCAAACAAATCAGGAAACAATAAAGACGAAGAGTCGGTTTGAGTCAAAGATGACTTAACTGGGTCATATGTGAAGTCTCCAATGAATGAGAAACAATTTGGCAAAGAGATAACCCTACAGTGTATATTTTTTACAATAGAACTAGAAAGGAACGTCTCAGATACAGAGGAATATAATTATAATAACATGAACAAGGTTATGTTTGCTTCCATCCTGCCTGGGGGTTTATACGATCATCAATAAAATGCATTCTCTCTCTCGCTGAACAACAGTTTCAGTGTTTTAACAGAAGCCCCCCCCCCGGCTAAAAAAAGGACAATAAACAAAATCATTCTCATAATTTAACCGGCCTTTTGGAACAGTAACATTAGATTTCCAGATAGTGATCGGCCTCGGGCTGAATCGAGGTGAGAGCCTTTAGCCTCCTATTATCTGAGAACCATGGAAATTAAAAATTACAAATGAACATAGAAGCTCAGAAAATGCCTGTAGAACCTTGTGCTTTTAGAACCCAGAGGAATTAGCCTGAGAACATGGATTAATAGTAGAGAACGG
Organism: Apogon hyalosoma; assembly: GCA_037367295.1. Classification (NCBI taxonomy): domain Eukaryota; kingdom Metazoa; phylum Chordata; class Actinopteri; order Kurtiformes; family Apogonidae; genus Apogon; species Apogon hyalosoma. Next base: position 37,652,281 of record JAPQRP010000024.1, on the reverse strand, counting down.
GCGTGATGAGTAGGTTTGTCAGAATTATTATTAACCTATTAAACCCTGGGTCATTTGTTTCCAGTGGGACTCATTTCAGTGTAACACAAAATAATGGATTAGCTTAGGCTGTATCACCAGTCTACAAAGAAAAAAAAAACAAACAAAAAAAACACCATCGGAAAAGTAGTGGAACTTTACCAAGTTTGAGTTGCTTATAACTATACATTCCTTACAAATGATGGTTGGATGTAGTTTCTATGATTCAATCTTGGGTCAAAATGTGAAATTGTGAGGATTAATGATAGAATGGGGCAGTGGCAGAGCCAGAAAAAAATGGAGGGGGGGTGTAGGAGAATGATGGGGGTTGGAGCCCCAGTGGGAGTTCAAGAGGGCTTCAAGTCACATAAAACTGTATTTTATTTATTATCATACACTAACAAAATGAATCTAGTTGAACCTCACTACTGTGATCACTTTTGGAACCAAAGCAAAGCATTCGATTTAATAAGGTTGGCCTCAGTTATGGCATTGTATTCCATTGCATTCATAATAATTTAAAATCAGAAACAACAGGATACAGTAGCGGTATAGGCCTATGTTCGACAACTATGTGTGATTCACTCAGTCACTGTCTGTGTTCAAACTTATTTAATATTCAGTCCATGCAGTTCTATAGTTCCATCTGTATAATAATACATTCTATACCTTCTGTGGCGGCCCATTTGTTTTTCATGCAGAACCAAATGCCGCTTGAATAGACAATTGTTTCCTCCCGATTAGACTGTAGCCTCATCTAGACTGAACTTCCTTTACCATATAGACCCTCATCATAAATAGCGGTGCGCAGTGGATCATCCTCCAATACAAGCAATAGGAGAGTCTCAGTGCACAAACACACAGAAAACAGCAAAGGTAACATTCAAAGGACAACATTCATCATCATCGCTTCATAATGCGATTGTTATTTTTGTTCATCTTAGTCTTCTTTAATGAGTTTTATTGGTAGAGATATAATACTTGCGCTTTTGGATCAGCTTAGTGTTAGCTTAGCACTGCAAAGTTTGTCTCATTGATTTGTTTTATTCAATTACTCATGAGCAGTGTTGTGTGTAACTTTGTTACGTGTTACTTTGTTATGTGTTACAGTAACGTCACTACTTTTTTCAGGTAAAAAGTAGTGTAACGCGTTACTACTGAAAAGCTGGTAACGAAAAGTTGTTCCTTTTTCACTTCAATTCGGCACAATGTTACTTTTCTTTGGGACAGATTTGCTGTCACGTACAATTTTTAGGTCCGTAGTCATCCGGTAAGTGAAACAGCTGAGACTGTGCTAAAGTCGCAAGCTTTCATTCCACACAGTACGCCACAGAGGCTGGTGGTAGTATGGCAACAGTAGCAAGTGAAGCAGCCAATGATAACGTTGGAGGGATGGAGGTTGGGGCCTGATAAAGGGAGGTGAACAGGACAAACTCATGGGGCCCAGCCTTTGTGAGGGGCCCATAGAGCAGAGGAGGGGGTCCAGTGGATACAGGATAGAAGTTATGAAAATTTCATGTAAGATCCACTGTAGAATAGAGGCATAGAAGTTGGGAATCAGAGGTTGAAAGCCTGTTAAGTTTCAGTTTCATTTTCACGCTAGCGTAAGTGACGTTATGTATGGACCGCTGTCCTTATTGGCCGATGAAAAGATTCAACGTGAACTTGACAGGGCAACGGATGAGTTTATCAGCAACCACGGAAGTTATGCGCAGTATTGCTATGACAACCAGGTACTCTAAAGTTGGTACTATCCTGTAATGGAAATGGCCTCCAGGAATAGTACCCCAGACTTGAGTCGAGTCGAGCTGAGCCGAGCTGGTACCACGTAGTGCAAACGCGGCTTTAGCGGGTAATACCACTGATACCCCTCTAGCAGGCGATCTGGTCCATCTTTCATATTAGGTGTGATTGACAGCTCTGTGTCTGCCAAGTCAGAATTTTGGAACTTCTGTTTATTGAATAAAACAAGTCTGTAAAATCATTCTGTTTGTTTAAGTTAATCTTTTTACCTACTTGTAATCCAGTCTTTAGTATCATCACTCAACGTGCTCCTGTTGCTCTTCCCGTTTGTCCAAATTTGGTAATTTCCGGCTCCATAAGAGTCAACAAGGCAATGGCCAAAGCACAGACTCCAGGCTTTAAATCAGCAGCTTATTTCTCCATCCACATTGAAAAAAACAGGGGTCTCAATCGCAATTTACCTGGGGGCCGCTGGAGGTAGAGTCTGGGTTAAGCTGGGCCGCATTAACTATTCTACAAAAAAGGGTTTCTTTACTTTACTCACAACTAGTGACATGCACTTTTGGATGAACTCGCCTTCTTTGAATGGCTTTCCGGCCCTAGCAGTCATCTCACTCGCCACGTAGCTAGCCTCGACTGCTGCTTCGTACTCTTTACTTGCTTTCTTGAAGAAATCTTGTTGCGTCAATAGATATGTTTTAAGATCGGTGACCTGGTTCTTTCTCTCATCTCCCCGGTATTTTGTAAACTCCTCAGCATGTCTAGTTGAGTACTGACGTCAGATATTGTATTCCTTATATACTGCAACTTTCTCTGTGCATATGAGACTCGTAGGGGTGCCCCTGTGTGCCACAAAAAAAACATTCTGTCTCCCACTTTTCCTGAAATTGCATGTGCTCATTGCCAACATTCTCTTCATGGCACATTTTGAGAGAGACATGACTGGAACTGGGTGATGGCATATATTTTCCGTTCACTTGATGTCACTCCAGAATGTTTCAACTAAGTGACTAATGTTCATACTTCCCCAGGTATTTCGCGGTTGGCTAGCTCGACAGTCGTTGATAACAAATGCCACCGGAAACTGGCCCGAGACTATATATGTTATATACTTAACACTTTTCTGTCCATAATTCAACATTATACCCACCTGTAAAAACAGTCTCTAAGTGAAAACATGTTTTTCACTGGAAATAACTGTATGCACTTACCACCTTTAATTACACTTTTTCACAGCCTTCACTACATATTCTGGACAGACAAAACTGCAAACTGACACTAGACTGGTTCATTCAGGCTGCTAATTATAGTTTCTTTGCATGTTTTTCAGGAAAAGCTTTTTCTATAACAATTACTTATGTCCTGTCTGCCCTGTGGTGTTTGTGATTACAAAGCCTAAAAGGTAAATGCCATTTTCATTCATGTGTTCAGAACCAATAAATGGCTCTTTTATAAATTATTTTTTGTAGACTTGCACAATACTATAGTTATTTGTGTGACAATTAACCTTCAACTTAAACTGAATGATTGCGACGGTCATTGTGTTCAGTGTCGAATCAAACGACTGACAAAGGCATGGAAAGAGGGAGAATGGTGTTGCCATGACAACTGTAAGTTGTTTTAGTTCAATGGGAGAGGTCCATCCATTTCACCTTTGGGAAAAAAAAACAATCTACTGTAGAGAGTAGAAATGTAGAAAATCCATAGATAAACATATAAGAACATTTGGCCTTGTAGAAAAGTCAGTAATGCAGCATCACGATAAGAGAATGTTACTTATAGATGTACTGTATATGTTGTCCGTGTTAAAAACATGATTGAAATGAAGGAAGATCCCTTTGTTATTTGGCTTCTCTCGTCTAAGTCTGTTTATCTTGTTTCTCTGAATAAAAGGTTTCTGGAGGCCACAGAGGCTCAGTGTAGTAGAGCTTTGTTTGTGCAGTCTCACTCCATTCTTTTTCTACGAGTCTCTGCGAACAGCCCACTTTATTGTTTTTAATGACATTGTTCATTTTACACCACTTGATTCCATTATTCTAATACGTCTGTATATTTTCATCATCACACTCCACATCACTTCATGAGGTTACATCATGATGTCACAGTATTGTGAGATTATACTGATTTCAGAGTTGAGAGTATTCTATGACTTTTCATGAAATGGGATAATAAAAATTTTAAAAAAAACTCTCCACCTCCTCTGTCCAAAAGGTATGTTCTATCTGTCTATCAAACAGCTGTGATGTGCATATACTGTGTGTAGACAGATGACTCAAGTGTCAGATATAATAATCACCACTGAGGGCTCGATAAAGCACAACATCAATTCAGTTCACTTTATTTCAGTCTCTATTGGAATTTTTCCAGAATCATTAGAAACAGAAATCAACAAGACCCTTAGGGTGGATTCACACCTGGAAAGTCCTTTGGTCTGGTTATTTGATTTGGATCGAATGCAGACTTTATTTTTTCGCTTGGGTCTGATCGCATTCTCATTGCACTTTTTGCTAGTGGACCAACATTTGTAAACAGAACTGCGCTGGCATGTTCGGGGTGAATCAGAGACAGCAGGTGTTGATGAAAATAAACATGGAGGTCCTATGTGCAGTTATCGTTGTTGGAATATATACTCATTTTTTACAAGCACAAATTTACGAAAATAATGTTAACTGTGAAGAACAGCTCATTTGGAGCCAGTTTCATAATATGGACATCTGACCAAATGTCAGAGACATTCAGTCTCCTCATTGCTCCACGTCTGTCCACGGCTCATGGCTGCTGCTGGTACCTGTGTGGTTTGGCTACTTCCAGTTTCTACGATGGCTCATCAAGCACAAAAAGACACATGGTTCCTTGGTTTGTTTCAGCTCCAGGCCGGTTATATTCACACCAGAAATGAATTGGCCCAGAGTCCGTTTGGAAGCAGACCGTCCGCTTGTTTGATTTGAATCAGAGATCGCATGTTTGTATTCACACCTAAAAAAAAAAGTCTTTCTGAGGAAACGAACTCTGGTCTGTTTTAAACAGATCAAGCAAAGTAGGTGTGAATACACCCCAAGTTACATGGAAAAAACTGAACAATATGGACGGAAAAGGTGTAGTTGAGGCATTTTGCCCATGCTAATACATGCACAGTACTGAGCATTAGCATTAATGATAATAGCATTAGCACTTAGCACACATCAGGAGCATTGAGCTAAGTTAACGGAAATGTGGTAGTGTAATCTGAACCATGGACCAACAAATGGAAAATTAGCAAAGATAATAGTGCTATCATCAGTCTATAAATCTGACTCATTTTTTACCCTGAACTTGAAATATACCGTATATCTTGAACTTGAAATATACTGTATATCATTGCACATTATCTCGATACATGCGTGTTGTTGTGAAACTTCTAGCTTTTAACACCAACTCACTTTTACCCACTATAACAGTCATTTCTTAGCACTTCTCATCCAATATGGTCACTTTCTGGTGTTTTGGTCAAAGGCCTTGTGGTGTTAATTTTCCACACCATGGGAGACTCACTACTCCCTCTAGTGGTGACATAAATGCCTTGGCCCATTGCTGGAAATAAATTTGTTCTATATCTCTACAATCCAGTACATTGGCATCTTTGGCAGAACGTCACAGCTCTTTACTCTAAACATTAATGATAATTGTAGGTCTTTTTTTTTGTATTTGATGTAAGAATACTACACATTGACCCTTTAAACCTCTACCTTATGTACGTATGTATTGTTATGACGCATGACAGACATGTTTTTATAGGTTTTACTAGATCTGATTGCAGCATTTTGCATGTAATTATACTTTACCTATAAATCTGGACTTGTTGTTGACTCAATCTACCAGCCAGTCTGCTGTGAGTGTAGTTTTAAAGCCTGCACGTGATACTTTCCGGTAGTTATAGCCCAGTGTGAGCACACTGCTTACATCTAGGGTGGAATAGAAATGCCCTGCAATGATTAACTAGCAATAAACACAAGCAGAAACATTCCCTCTCTATAGACCCAACACTGCCATGTGTGTGGGGAGAAAATGTATCCCGTATCCATGACAACTATAGTGTAAATACCCAGGTATGTGCTTCCAATGACACATTACACATAGATACAGTAGTAAGAAAACATACAATCTCAAGAGACACATAATAATGTTGGTGTATAAACCCAACACCTACACATTAATGGACACATATGATTAATTAGGACGGTGATGCTGGAGTGTGTGAACAGGGTCACAGGTGTATAGAAACTAAATGTCACTAACTCTAAGTGCTGACGTGTCTGTGGTGAGCGTTCCGAATGTATGATTTAATTTAAATATTCATAAAAATTCAACCGTTTGCTCAACAGGAAACATTTCAAAATGCACCGATAGAATAGACCTTGTTGTTTCCATAGACATCTGAGCACGCCCCCTGCATAATGAGGGGCAAAACACAGAGCAGTGAGTGAGACCAACTCACTAAGAAAAAAAAAAAAAAAAAAAAGACGGTTTGGAGGCTTTTGTTAAACATAATTTTCCTT
>JAPQRP010000024.1:37629116-37641159 GCA_037367295.1 Apogon hyalosoma | reverse complement strand
TCAAACTGTATGAACTATTAGGGTCCAAATACACAAATAAATGAACCACAGACTAATAAAAGTGGGTTTAGATAAATGAGCCCTTTAAATGAACACCGTTCATTACCATTAAACCATAGTTGAAAGTTCTGAACTTCATCTATCAACATATTTAGACTATACATAAACAGAGGCATTTATTAGTGTCATTTCATCCGTTACATAAAACTAAATGGTGTAGAATTAAAAATAGCATCTGCAGCTTCAGATTTTAGGTCATATTGCTTGCGTGAAATTAATCCACACCCACGAGCCAGTCACATCAAAAATTCTCCATGGTCTTGGTATAAATTATTCATGTAGAGAGTTAATAGTAGAGAGCCTAACATTAATCCTTGCGGGACGCCATTATTGCGCTGCATCTGCTGTCGCCTCGATGTTATTAGTTTAACCACATCTATCAGAAGCACTAAAGTTAAAGCTACTGTGTTTGATGAAACTGGTCACATTTTCCCTAATTTCCATAATAACCTTTCATTATATTGTAAATAAGGTGGTCAGAGGGGAAGAAAGAACTGCACAAGCATATGTAGACTCGTTTTCAGATAGTAGAAAATGTACCCAGTGACAGACATGTGTTAATGACAGGGGTTTTCACATCAGTAGGGGGTTAAATACTTTATTATGAGCTGGAATTACCAATCAATGGAAGAATTTCCTCAACTGTGACTCATAAAAAGTATTTGCTCTTTTCCCCAGGTATGTTCAGATCACGGTTTATATCCACCCTGACATATCTGAGTACAAGCATCCACTTGATCTTAGAAATTGAAAGATATAAACTATGGTTGTCAAACTCATTGTAACTTTGTTTTCATTGCATGTTCGAAATAAATGAATAAAAATAAACAGTTCAGGGGCCACATACAGCCCAGTATCGTTAGCCTCATAGCATAATAAAGTCATATTTTTGGCTAAATTGTGATATCTGCAGAACTTCACTCTAACGCTGCTGCTTCATTTTGCAACACTCTAGCTAAGTCCTCAAAAAAAAAAAAAAGGCAATTATGCTAAGGTAACAATATGATCTCAACTGGGCCAGATCAGTAAATAAAAGGCATTACAGCATATAAATAATTCCAACACAATGAAGAACAAAACCAGTGATGTAAAACATGCATCTATTTTCGTACGTACATAAAGCATAAATATGACGGTGTATTAGGGCCACAAAAGAAAATAAAAAAGGCTTGTATTCAAGTTATTTGTAAGAATATTTCTGGTTTATTTCTTTGTTCAATTTCAGCGTTTTATTTTATTGTATTTTTGTGTCCTGGCCCAGACGGCAGCAGCAGAAGGATACAGAAGAAAAGAAATTTCAGCCATAAATTCACACTAAAACTTACATAGAAGACGAAACAGAACTCATTTATGTACGACGGCGTATTAGGGTCACATAAAATAAAAAGGCTTGTCCTGAGAATAAAGTTGTAATATTCCAAGAATAAAGTGATAATGTAATGAGAGTAAAGTCGTAGTTTTAAAAAACTCATTATTTAACGAAAATACTGTCATACATATGAGATTAAAGTCATAATATTTCAAGAATAAAGACATAATATTATGAGAAACAGGTGGGAAAAATATCCTAATTTATGAGAATAAATTCATATCCACTTGTCGCATAGTGGAGAACTCGGAACATTTTGTGAGGTTATACTTTCATTTGAGGTTCGTCCGGTCCAACGGAACTGAAAGTTGCTGCTTGTAACCGGAAACTGTCGAATTTATTTTCAAAATATTACGACTTTAATCTCATAAAAGTACGACATTATTTTCATTAAATAATGAGTTTTTTGAAAACTAGGACTTTATTCTTGAAATATTATGACTTTATTCCCATAGTGGCAAGTGTTTGTTATTTTCTTATGTGACCCTAATACGCCGTCGTACATAACTGAGCCCTGTTTCGTCTTTTATGTACACTGAGCAGAAATAGACACACACCATGTACAATATTTGTGTATCACAAGACATGTGGCCCAAAATGAGCTCATGATGTCTGATAATTGTAAAACATGATTAATTCTCTTGATTTGTAAACAAACTTTGTGTCCATGTCTGCGAGTGAGCACTGCTCAATGATTCCACCCACAACAGCTGTGGCCTGTCCAGATGCTGCTCAAACACCGTTAACACTATTCAGACACTCCTTACACTGGGGACAACCAAAGGACGCCTCAAAAGGTCACATTTCCTCAGAAGTCATCATGCCACAGATGTCGCAAATCATATGGCAACAGTTCCGGATGACATCCCATAGTTCCGTGTAGCCCTCAAAGAGGAGTGGAATACCATTCCACGGGCCACAGTTGATAATACTGTCTGTTGTGTCGCTCTACGGGAAGCCAATGGTGGACACACAAGATATGGAGTTGTGATTTCTTTCTGCAGGCCCCCACCGTGTCCACATGAACGTCCCTGAATGCCGGACACCACCATCGTGTTCTAACAGACAGTAATCGGTACCACATTGATCAATAAAATAAACTGTGCATGATTTAATGTATTGTGCAACACCTTTCCTGGAGGAAAGTCACTGAGAGGCTGACAGCATCACTGCTTGTTTTTGTTAGAAACATTAATGAGTCAAAAAGACTGAACTGTTTATATAACCAACTGACACGTAGCTCTGACATACATACATACATACATACATACATACCACGCGAGGAATGCCATCAGAGGCTGCTCTACAGTTCCTAAAGCGAGAACACAATCAATGCAAAGAACAGTTACATATGGAGCCATGGTGGAATGGAACTCTCTTCCAGAACAGATCACTGAAGAACAAACAAAAGCAAGCTCTAAAAAACATCTGAAGCAACATCAAATAGCCCTACGCCCGTAAACGAGTCTGTACACGTGGACCTACACATAGGATACTATCAAACACGTGCGCACACACATGCACCTACAATTATGTTTAGGCTACTTATTTTACATTATTATTATTATTATTATTATTTTAATGTTTTTGTATTTGACTGTTAAACATACTTAAGGAGGATCATATTGTTTCTGTGCTTGTAAATATATACTGTCATGTGTGTTGACTATGGGAGGACCCCAGGAAGAGTAGCAGACGTTCTGCATCAGCTAATGGGGATCCTAATAAATAAACAAACAAACAAATAAATGCTATTAAAATTTAAAGTGTCACATGGTGCATTTATATTTTTGCTCAGTGTAGGTTTTCGTGTGAATTTATGGCTGAAATTTCTTTTCTTCTGTATTCTTCTGCTGCTGCCGTCTAGGTCAGGACACAAAAATACAATGAAAATAAATCACTGAAATTGAACAAAGAAATAAATAACAGAAATATTCTTAGAAATAAAGTGTATCTAAACAAATCAAAGAACCGATACACTTATTACAAAACATGCATCTATTGTCATAAGTATATAAAATGAGTCTTCAGAGATAACGTGAGGAGTTCAGAGCAGAGCGCCAACTCATTTCCACCACTTGTATCTGCCGTCTTCTTTCAACCACTACCCACAGCTCATGACGGTAGGTGAGAGGGAACGAAGCTCAACCAGTAAACTGAGACTTTTCCTTTCAGAATAGTCTCCCTCTTCTGTTTCTTCAGAGAAAAAAGTGGCACAGGTGGATGCAGCAACACATATGAACTGCATCCAGCATATCTTTGTGGGCTTTTAGAAATGTTTAGACATCTTTAAAAGACTTTGTGACGCTGTCGTGGCCGCATCTCCTTAGGCAAGGTTGCAGCAGTCGTCAACCACCTCATTATCCAGCTCTGCTCACCTGTGTTCACGCCTGCACTGCATCAGGAATCTGGTGGTATAACGTCTCCTGCTTCACAAACACTCACTGCATGTTTGTTCTTTGTTATGCAAGACCTTCCAGTTCTTACCTACGACTGACGACGCCCGACAGCTTCATTTTTGGTTGTTTGTTGAACCTCAGAGGCTTACACCAGTTCAGACAGCAGGTCTTAATGCACAATTTGGATTTTTTTTGGTGAAAGATGATTGTTTTTTGTGTGTGTTTGTTCATATCACACATTAAATGCGACTTCTATCAGTTTTGAGTATGAACTGAATGCGACCCTGAAGTGACCCGCATGCGCAAAAGAGGTTGTGACGTAATATGTGGCCACGCAGGTACGCACTGTGTTTCCCGAAGTAAATACGGAGGCATCTTGTCTCGGTGCAGAGTTGTGACGGTTGTCGCATTTCAATGATGTAAAGGTCGAATAAATGCGACCTGGCTGTTTAGACGGATGTCGCATTCCAAAATATCAGATACGTATCGGATTTAGAACCACATATGAAAGCGGCCTGGGTCGGATTTGAAAACAAAACAAACAAACAAACAGATTTGTGCTGTTTAAACTGTCTTTAACCCTTCATTTTTTTTAATATATTGTAGCTGACACATAGGGCTACATTTTTCATAATGGTGTCAAAGAGGTCAGGCGTGTTCCACAGTGTCAATTTCAAGGTCAAAGTATAAATCAAAAGGTTATTCAACTTAAAAGTACCCAAATGTATAAAATAATGCTAGATTTAGATTCCTTGGGGTCTCCCCTTTGCAGAAATATCTTGCTTTTTAAAATCGGACCAGTAGTTGCTGAGTTAGCGCAGTTTGAAATTAGGCTGCCATGGCCTTTTTTGCAAAAAAGTGAAACAATTAAATTGCCATATCTTCAAAACTGTTGGTCTGATAAAGTTAAAATTAAACATTTTGGCTTTTCTGGCTATGTATTATCTATATACCAAATTTCATAAAAATTGGATGGGGTGAGTTTTAAAAATGAGATGGACTGACCCTGCAGTCTGGACGTAGCCTTAGACTCTTTGCCTGAGTGCAAACTGAGTCACTTCCTGAATATTCTGCTTCAGTCCCTGTTATGAGTTTAGTCTTCACAGTGTTGCAACTGAAACCCAAATGCACTCCAACAGACACATGCATCAAGTTTTGGGGACTGCAGATGTAAATTAGCCAAAGGTTAACTTTTACAATGCATCAAATGGAAACATTTGTGTTTAAAACTACATGGTTTCTAATAAAGTAAAATAAAGTTTAGGAAAATCTTTCATGGTGAGTTTTGTGGTTTTAAAGCCTGAACAGTTGGTGTGAACACTTTTGTCATTTAGCACATGATGATTAAATATTCAGCAGTTTCTAAATCTAACTCTTCACTGCTTATGATCTCAGAGTGGAAAAGTTTCAGTGAATTAAAGAGATGACACAGGATTTCCAATAACCTTAGCACATTTCCATTAAATAACCTGTATAAAAAAAAACACAACCCTCAACCCCAAACTTTCCTTGAAAAAAAAAAAAAGTGTCTAGGTATCAGACTTTTCCGATTCCCTGGAATTCTTGACGGCTGAGGCTGAAGAACGCCGATTGGTGGAACACACCTGCAGCGTTCCGCACTTATATTCACCCAGTGGCGTCTGCACGTGTTTATTCCAATTCTACAAACTTCATTTCATTTGGGTTTTGATCATGTAGAAAATGGAGCAAAAATAATGAGAAGTGGATGATAACGACCTCCATTTGATGAATGTTTGGCTCGTTTCCACAAGTGCTTTGTAATAATCTGTCTGTCCTTTCCAATATGCTGAGGATAATAAGCCTTGACCTCACTGAAAGAAATTCAGCAGGACTTTTAATCAAAACAACCAAGCCTGATTTGAATACATTTCCTGGAACCTAAACCACACAGATTACAGGGAATTCTTTGATCAGGTAAATTCCAGGTAATAAAAGTTCCTGGGGATGTTGAAGGGAAAGGGGCTATTTTATCCCGATGAATGAATTCTAATCAGCCCTGGAGTAGACTCTGTCCAACAGGCTGAATGGATGTCATATTTGTAAGATGTGAAGTCAGAGCGCCTTTCATTTCCTTTTTACATGAGCTAGATCAGTTCAATGTAGGACAAGTCAGCTGTAGTTAAATGACATGAAGGCCTCCTGGTATGTTGGCAGATAAAATGTCAAATGAAAGCAATGCATGAATATGACTATCATTTTATATTCATCATCGAGTCTGTCCTATTGATATGCCAAACCACAGCTCTAGCTCCACTAAACCTACAAACGCTCAAGTGAGGCTGAACATCCCCTCACTGCCTTCATATCGATCACTTATTTTCTCTTGCGTTTTGCCAGAATCAACATCATTACTGGCTTACTTTAACACACTGAGCCACTCAGTCTGAAGTCATCCAATGGGATAATAGATGAAGCTTGTGTTTTCAGCGAATCAAAGCACATTATTGATTTCCTCAGTACATCTGCTTCCTGAACGTTCATCTTAATATGCAGATAAAAAAAGGTTTTAAAGCCACTTCTCATGCAAAGCTCTTTTTTTTTTTAATTAAAGATCACCTGCTGAGATGCAGTTAGAACTGAGCTAACATCACATCTTTCTGCTCAAACGAATCAAACATAATTTTCTACAATTCACTGTGATTTCCTTTTTTTCAGTGAAAATGACAGTAAAAAGTAATTGAAAACCATATGCTGTAACACATTCTTCTTCCAAGTAAAGCTTAAAATACAATTCTTGGAGGAAAGGGCAAAGAGAGTGAATGATGGAAGAGCTTTATAGTCACCAACCCATGGGTTTCGGTGCAGTAGCCATCGATGCAGCAGTCCTCCATTCAATCTACCATCTCTTTTGTACATATCACCAACTGCGTCCTGTAAACATCTGTAGAGCGCTTATGCAAGCCCCGTTCCTGCTGTTAACCCCGCATCTCAGCAACACAAAACACATACACACATCCAGCTCAACAGGTGCATGAGCTGCAGGCGTTTTTCTTAAGTGTCTGACTGTCAAAAAAAAATATATATATATCGTAGGAGAAAGACATTAGTTCTGTCCTCTTCCAATCTGTTAGAAACAACAAAATACTGCACAAGCTTAGATTGACAACATGAGGATTCTGACAGCGATCAATGATTAACATGCAGACAGGTGACCAATTACAGGAGGTGACTGCAGGGCACTAACATCCCATCATGCTCTTTGGTGTGAGGACACCCTGTTGGCTTTGGTCAATAGAAAACACCTGTGTGACTGTGAAAGAGGGTTTATTGTTGAGGCACAGATGGCAGCAGATTCAGTGACTGAAAAGACACGCGCACATCTTTAGGACAGGCATCAGTCATTTTCACAGTCAGAAACTGACAGCATGCAAAAGATGAAGGTTCTCACATGATGTGACTGGAAAGACAGGTGACTACGTCTTCTTCAGGCGAATATCACCGCAGACTGTCCATGAAAGCAGACCATTGACTATGAAAGAGAAACATTATGGTAGCTTTAAGGTGTATAAATCTCTCATTGAAAGTTAAAGGTGGGATACGAGAGCTTAGAAAAAAGGGTTTGAGCGAGCTACATTTTGAAAATACACAAGTCCAAACCCCTTTCTTCAAACATCCCCCCGAAGCCACGCCTCCAGAATACTGGCACGTGCAACGCTTGTTCCCGAGGTTTCAGGAGCGCTGCACAGCAACAATTCGCCCGGCTCCAGCTCCTACCCATGCATACCTCATTCAATCTCCTCCAACACCCCCGCTCTTACAGAACGGCCCCAGTTTAGACCTTTCTGACTAACGTTACTAACATAAATCAGTAGGAAATGTGACTAAACAGTTTTCCGGTGAACTTTACATCCTAATATAACTAGCCAAGCTCTGGCTCTGTTTCCTGTACTAGTGCTCCAAGTCTCCGAGAACGTACTATTCATGCATGAAGAGGGGTACACGCAGAAGGGGGGGAGGAGGGGGAGGGACAAATGGCAGTTGAGTTTGTTAGACATATCACCATTCAATCATTTCGAGTGGGCGCTCAAAATGATTGGATGGTGTTTTTACAGTCCTGTCCATTCCACAGGTGACTACATTTTTTTTTTTTGTGTTAGAGCATTTACTTAATTGGTTGTAATTGGGGTGTGAAGGGGATTTTAAGCAATAAAGAATAAAATGCTCCAGGAAAACATCTGGCACCCCACCTTTAAGTGACGTAAAAAGTGTTTTGTTTTTTTTTTTACACTAGCACCTGTGATGTTCTGGATTCACTCACCTCCTGAATTAGACTTTTAGAGTTTCTGTTTATTGAATAGAATCAAATTTTTATTTAAATAGCGCCAAATTATAACAAAAGCTCTCATGACACTTTACATTTAGAGTTGTTCAAGACCAAACTCTGGATTGAAGATGTTTCTTAACAAACGGACTGACTATTTTGTGCACAGTAGGTTACACTAACAAGACCATAAACCAAGTTTGTTTTGCAAGTACTTGATGACATTTACCACTTTACAGCATCTGTTGTCTAGCATTAAGCATTAGCTCACCTGTGACATCTCACAGATGGCTCTGACACCCCCCTTTAGCCCATATATGGTCACTTCAGCTCCAAAAAGCCAACATGGTGATGACAACATATTTCCATTTTCTGCAGTTCATTCCCTTCGTATTATATACTTTGGACCTTTAACTGTCAGTGCCAATTAATGTAGAACTGCTTTGAGTCATCATCTTTATCTTATGATGAAACACTTGTATCCTGCTGGGATGACTGTGCCTCCCATCCATGGGCCATAAGGACTCATGGAATTATCGGAAGAAAATTAAATGAATTCTCAGATGCTCAGGGCGTCATAGTCCTCAGATCAACTGAAAACTCACGGGAGATTTTGATCCAAATGAGGGAATTTGTTTTTGTTCAGAAGATGTTCATCCCTTCAGTGGAGTTCATGGACTGGAGGATCAATGCAGAGCAACGTTGAAGCTGTACTGGAGGCATATGGTGACGTAACACCCTGCTAAGACCCCCCCCTCCCCATGTCTGAATTACAAACCAATAGTTGTCCATACAATATCTGACAGGATATTTGTGGTGGTATCTATACCTTAAAGCATTGGACAGACGCAGTTTAACCCAACTGGTCCTAAACATTTGGAATGGTAGGTAAAGTGCAATTTTCTGTCCTGCCATTGATGTTGTATTCAATTAAGGACTTAACTTGGTCACTGCAGCATAATTAGATTGTTGTTTAGAAAGTCAATGTCCAATAGAATGGAGGCAATTATGTCTTACCTAGAACAACAGACTAATGCTGGACTTTAAGATGAATTTATCCAAAGCCAGACAGACTCTGTTCCTTTTTAAAATGCCATAAATTGCGTTAATTCGCCCTAAATGTTTCAGACTCCCAGCATGGCCAGGATCTGTGATGTTCATGCTCAGGCTGATCGCCCAAAACTGTAGGCAACAATTGCAGTATCATTTATTGGAACAGGATGGGGGGGGGGATTTACAACAATGCTGGCGAGAGATAGGCAGCAGCATGTTGTCCAATTTCACAATGAAATGTGATCCACAAATTGTTGGATGATGCAGACAATATGCCAAATGCGTCCTGCCGCAGAGTTTAGTTAAACATCATAACATAATGTACAAGAAAAGCACTACAACTCAGTGGAAAAGCATGCAATGGGACCTGCCAGACCACATGGGGATTCACTTGGTGATTGGGTCTTGGCAGCTGTACATGCAGAACGCGACAGGTGGTAGCACTTAGCAAGCACGTCAAGTGTTATAACAGGACATTTAACGATGGGTGGGTTGATGTTTATAGTAAACAGACTGAACTGGTGCCCAAAGCAATTCCTCACACACACACACACACACCAGTAGGCGGCTGCTGCCATGCAAGGCACTGCCAGACCCTACTGGGAGCAATTTAGGGTTCAGTGTCTTGCCAAAAGACACTTCGACACATGGACAATCGGAGCCAGGATTCGAATCATCGATCCTTTGGTCATTGGACGACCCGCTCCACCAACTGAGCCCATGTTTATAGATGTTAAGCTCCTTAGAGTGGATGAGAATTAAACATTAAAATATATATTCAGACACATACAGTTTAAGTTCAGAAATGTTCAATCAGGTGTCTTCTAATGCAAGGATAGTTCCCAACAATACTGACTTTTGGAGACTGAAATTAAATTAGATTATCCTGTAGTTAAGTCAAGGTGCTCCTGAGATGTCACTTTCTTAGACGGACAGACACGTCTTTCACCACAGTGTCGACATTATAGGTAGACATCAGTTCAGTTTGCATCATCTGTCAATGTACTGCTGTATTTTCTGGTCTGATCTTCAGAGATGCACTGTAGATGCACCAAAATATCAAAAGTATGTTAATGACACCATGTAAGTATGGTTTATAAAACCAGCAGCTGACTGTGCATTAAAACTTCATATCAGTGAGGTTAAAACTGGGCAGCGTGCTTATGTTCCCATGTTCCCTGACTCTCTAAAACTGTACTTGACAATTGCAAAATAATTTTGCTTGACCAGTGTTCATGGGTTAAAAAACAAAATCGAGCAAAACATGAATAAGGCTCACAAATTGGGAAACAAAAATTGCACAAAAGCCATGAAAAGGAGTAAAAACCATGAAACAGCCCTTTTAAAATGTGACTGAAAATAAAAAAAATTTAATCATAATCATTAGTCTATCCCAAAGATAGAAAAAATAAAAAGTGGGCCTTAAACAATATTTGGAAATGGGATTCACTGGTCAGGATGTGGGGAGGACAAACGGGTGGGACAGTGGCCAACTGAACACCAAGAGGGGATGTTGCTGCTTGAACAGCACACAGCCCACTGAGCTGGGAATCTGCAGCTCCTTTTAAAGACGAGCCTGACCAATCACAGACAGGTGAGGAGAAACATGACAGGTGCGCCTGATAATCACTTACCACCTGTGGCCAAGATCCAACCAAGAAAGAAAAACAACTGTGAGATCTGCGCCCATAAACAACAAGTTAAAGTGTCAACATGAAAGATCCATATGTGTATTTATGTGAAGTCTGAGTAGAAATCTGTTGTGCTGAACTTGTTTGGATGCTCATGTTTTGATGCTACTGGACTTCATCTCTCAGGTAACAGTAGATCATGTTATAACCAAAGAAAGAGGACAAAATTAAGCAAATGTGGAAATATCTTACACTTGTAATACCACCAACAGCCACAAGATGCTGCTATAAAAAGTCCTGACTCATATATAGCCCAGGGGTCATTCTTGTCTCATTTCTTTTACTTGGAACACTTAATAAAACAGACCTGGGCATTGTACGGACCACGGCCCACATGCAGCCTGATTGCTGACCCTGACTGGCCCCCATGAGGTCCCTGGCAAATTAAAAGTCAATGCAAATATATATCATTGTAACAGATGCAACTAATACAACAGCACTGCTTTTATTTTGAAGGATCTGCTAAATTAATGTTTTTTCACATGTATTTTCTGTACTTAGCTTAAGGCTTATGCACGGATTGGTTTGTTGGTCAGTTTCAGCCCATGAAAGATGTAAGCTAACGGCAAAAAAAGAAAGACTGATTCAGAATGCAGAGATTTTAACAACACATGGACTTCTAAGCATTTCGTCATTGAAGTCAGAGATAAATAAATAAATAAATAAATAAAAACCCTGAGATATGCAAATAAAGGAAGCAGGATGCATTTATTGTTTATCATGTAGAGTTCATGTGGTGCTGGCTTTGGACATTTTCAAAATAGTTTTGTGAATCTTCATTGAATAGTTGTATTCTGTGCTCCACATTTTCATTCTATTGTTGTATTGTATTTACTGTTTTTATAAATATATATATTGAGCCGAGCTGCAGGTTTATCGGTCTGGCCCTTAACCACTGTCAACCCCTGTAATAAAAGATCTGGTCCAATTCTTCCACCTTTGATAACATCTAGGGTTAAATAGGTTTGATGCTGGGTTTGATTGACAGGCGTGATTGACCACTCACTCACCTGTTGAGTTGACCTTCAGATATTCTTTTTATTTAATTCAACACATTTTTCCTGGCAGACAGTTCTACTGTAGATGTGTTTAATAAGATGATAAAATAACCATACACTGCGTTCCAAATTATTATGCAAATGATGTTTTTGTTTGATTTTCCAAAATACTTGATGCAAATGACAATCAG
>JAPQRP010000024.1:37592453-37603269 GCA_037367295.1 Apogon hyalosoma | reverse complement strand
TGAACTATTAGGGTCCAAATACACAAATAAATGAACCACAGACTAATAACAGTGGGTTTAGATAAATATGAGCCCTTCAAATACAAAAATCATTTGGGAACTGCAACAAAAGTAGCACTGGGTCTTTATGGGTTGAAAGCTGCCGTTGTGTCCGTTGAGCATCATCGTGACTCGTCGAAGTCAGCCTGTTAAACTTGAACTGAAAGCTGATGCAGCGTTGGAGGCCGGAGATGAGTGTGTTTATTTGCATACAGAGCGGGGATGTCAGATCCAATCGTAAGTGATCACTCAAGACTCATCTGGGCTGCATTTACAAGCAGGTGTGAACAGACGCCTCCATGTGCTTTTTGGAAATCTAAAGACGCATGTTAATGGGAGGAGGGGACCGGGTTTGAGCGGAAACATTTCAGGACACCATTCATTCTCCACGTGGCTGAGGTCGACTGAAGCGACGGGATGCAGGTGTCCACACTCCAACGTTCCCACCGCATTCAACACGCTCTGATATCCTCCCTCCTGTCCTTACATCCCTCTGTTCCCACCTGAAACATGAAAGTTGGAGTTATCAGTGAATAGAGCTTTGAGATGATGGGACGTCTTAGGCCTTTGGAGACCGCCGCCGGTCTGTGAGAGCTGAATGGAGTCAGCTGTTCGTTATCGAGCAAACATGGAGCCTGTTTACATGCAAGCCAATACTCCGATCATTATCTGATTTCTGGAGTTATCAGACTATTCAAGTGATCATGTGAACAGGATAATCTGATCGGCTTTATCCGATAACTGCAGTTTTCTGATTATGAGAAGTCGGATTAACACACCTAGATTTCTCCCCAATACTCCGATGTCTTCATGCATGGAAACAGGTTATAATCGGATTTATTTTGTTTTTTAATGTCTGCACATGTGCAAATAAAATCTATTTAAATGGAAGTTACGCAGTGACAACATGAGCCTGAGGGAAAACGTAAACAAACAATGAAATTAAATGAAGGATAGCAGCAACATGTAACTTATTTTGTAGTCTTATTAGCTCCTCCCACATTAGGACAGCTAACGCTGACACCGTAGTCATTGCCATGGGCAACAAGACAAAACCGGATGTTTTGAAAATGACAGGACATGTACGTTTTATGTCATAACGTACGTACGTATTCCGAAAGAAATCAAATAATGGACTGAAACATGTAAACCAGGATTTTTGATTATCGATTGAATCTCTGTAATAATTGGATCTGACGTATTTACATGTACTTCAGAAATGCCTTAATCGAAAACCCTGGTTTCAGTTCATTATCAGATTTCAATCTGTACATATATACATAGTGAATTTAGACTCTAACTTCCTGTTATTGTCTTCTGCTCACATTTGGCTACATCACTTCCATTTCTACGTTTTGGTTTTTTTTTTGCACATGCACAGAACATAAAAGAATAGAATAAATCAGATTAACCTGTATACATGCAAGAAGACAGAGTATTGAGGAGAAATCCAGCTGTGTTAATCTGTTTCTCGTAATCACATTACTGCTACTGTTGACGTGGTCATTTCAATAACCTGACAATTCCAGAAATCTGAGTTTTAGTGTGAATATTAACAGGCTCAGTGAAACTACAACATCAGCTGCATCTTGATGTAGTTCAACCCTCAGATCTGATCTACTTCTAGTACGTAGACAATAGTTCTTCAGTCTGATCAGAGATTCTAACTGAAGTGTTTATTTACACGCTGATTTGATAAGATGAGTGTTTTCATGCTCAAAGCATTTTGGGAAACAAGGCTGTGATTGGTGTCTGGAAGTCCAGATAAGGATGTGGGATAGTTCAAGTTTATCTGAATGACAGAGAATCACAAGACACGAGTAGAACCACAGATTAAAAGGCCCAAATCGACATGTACGCTATGTTTAGAATTTTACCCAGAAACCTACCAGGGTTCAAGACAAAAACTGTGAATCGTCATCCTGTGATGTTGTGCCACTTCGCTGTTTTAATGCCTTATTTTAGATTCAAACTTAAAAAAAAAATTAACAGACCAAAGCAGCGGTTTAGGAGGTAAAATAACTGCCTCCGTATGAATCTGGAAATTCAGAACAGAATGATTTAGAAGTTTAGTCGAAGACAGAAGCCTCCAGCAGAACAGAAACGTTTGACTTCCTGGAGAATGAATGAGGTTTGACAATCAGACTGAAGAACATGTGGATTGAGTAAAGTACGGTTGTTCTAAAGCAGGGGTGTCAAACTCATTTTTGTTCAGGTTCCACATTCAGCCCAATTTGATCTCAAGTGGGCTAGACCAGTACAATAATAACATAATAGTCTATAAAACTCCATAATTTTTCTCTTTTAGTGCAAAAAAAAAAAAAAAATTATGAACTCTCCAAACAAAAAACATGTGAATGACCTGAAAAAACTGAAATTTCTTAAGAAAAATTAGTGCAATTTTAACAATATTCTGCCTCAACTTATCATTTATACATATGGATTATGGATCAGATCTACAAAAGCACAAAACATTTAGTAACAGGCAGAATATTGTTTAAAATTGCACTGAATTTTCTTTAGACAATTCAGGTTGTTCATATTGTAAATGTAAATATTTTCATAATTTAATGGGTTTTTTTGCACTAAAACAAAGAGAAAATTTGGAGTTGTCATTATTTACAGGCATAATGAAATATTTGTTTCACATTAAACCAAGAAGAAAATCTGGAATCATTAATTTATGGGTTATTCCATTATTTTACTTTAGACCATATTTGGAACCTGAACTAAAACCAGTTTGTTACCCTTGACTGTTAATATCGCCTTTTTAATTACTCTGTTCTAAACTTGGGTTGGTTCATTTGTTTGTCAGTTTCAACCTGAAAGAATTAAACCACCACAGTGACACAAAAATACTTTGGTGTTGTTCCTTTTGTCATGAACTCTGTTAGAATTAAGACACTTCAGTTCCCTATAGGTGAGGACTATAGGAGCCCAAAAAAATATAGCACCCACTTAAAGCATATTGAGGTTCAGGTGGACCTCTCTCGGCTGATAAGGTGTCAAATTAACCCTCATACGGTTCAGTACGGTGAGCGTCTGGTGATTCTCCATCATCTCGATGTCCCTGAACTACTCTTAACTCCCATTCAGACCCATCATCACCTCCACCTCAGCCTCTGACAGACATTTTAGTTACTTTCAGACTCATGCAGTGGATGGAGTTGGACTCAGAACAGGGGTCAACTTGAAACGTTAATCATAATATATTTTTCAACATGTGCTGATGAATGCAGCCTGCTCTGCTGGAAAAGAACAGAGGAAATAGGTTTTTTTTTTTGTTTTCACATATTTTTATTGAGATGACCAAGATGGACCCATTTAGTCCCATTACTAAGAACCAAATGACCATTTAAACTCAACAATCCGTCACTTTTATCAAAGTCTGCAACAAAAAAAAAAAAAGTAATCTCAACCATAGAGCAGTTTTCTTTTCTTGCCGCCATGTTTTCTGTCTCCCCTTGAAATGTATCATGCGACTTAATATTACTTAACCCCTGAGCGAGAGAAACAATCAGACCTAGTGTTTACATGGATCTCATTCTGATCCGAGTCTTTTCTGATTGAGGCGTTTTTATTCAGGTTATTAATGGAACATAAAGGCAGTGAAAAAAAGACACTGTTGCCTGAGTGCGTGCTGAAACGGAAGCAATCAAAACTCAAGGACGTCTGATCTAAGTACAATAGAGCTAGAGTAGGGGTGTCAAACATATGGCTCGTGGGGCAAAACTGGCCTGCCAAAGGGTTCAATCCGGCCGGTGGGTTGACTTTGCAAAGTGAAAAAATGACACTGAAGATGTTAAACTCATTTTAGTTCAGGTGCCAAAATAAACCCAGAGGAGCTCAACTGGGCCAGACCAGTAAAATAAAAGCATATAAACCTATAACAGAATATTTAATCAGTCTAATGTTTACATTCCAGTCATTTCTCCTCCTCCATTATTTATTATCTGCTCTTTGCTTGCATTGTTTTCCTTTCTTGTTTTTCTGCTTTAAATGTGTATTTTTTTTTTTTTTGTTTTTTTTAGTTTTTTTAGTTTCACTGTCTATCCTACGAATCGTAATTTTGTTCTTTGTGTCACATGTTGAATGACAGTAAAGAATCTTGAGTAATGACAACTGTGTTTACATTTACAAACTAACCTGAACATATAAGAACAACTTGAAATTCCTTAAGAAAAATAGTTCAATTTTAACAATATTCTGCCTGTTACAAATGTTTTTTGCCTTTGTTGATCCACTGTGATCAGTGAGTTGTAACACACATGTGTAAATGATAAACTGAGGTAGTATTGTTAAATAAATAAAATAATTTTTCTTGAGAAATTTCAGGTTGTTCAGGGTACTCACATTTTTTGTGAAAGGATAGTCTGCAAATATAAACATTTCCGTGATGTAAGTTTACTTTACTGCATGAAAACAAAGACCAAAAAAAAATCATGGTTGTTTTAATTCATAGTTTTATTTACGCCAATATTTTTACTGATCCGGCCTGTTTGAGAACATGTTGGGCTGTCTGTGGAACACAAACTAAAATCAGTGTGACACCTCTGATCTAGAGATAAGACAAACTCTTAATTTCATCTCCTAACTGTTTTATGTTTGACTTTTAATATAACTTGTCCTTGTCTTTCTTTAAAATAAACTTAAATAATGACTTCAGTCAAACTTAACAGAAACCACACTCAGTTTTACAATACTATTTCAGAAAATAACCATCTTCCTGCTCAAATATATTTCCTGTTGGAACTGACCTTCCATTTGCATTTCCATCTTCTTGCTTCAAACAGAATACAGGACAAGATTTAGACTAAACTGGCCTAACGTCAGTAGATCACGCTGTATCTTCTCTGAGGAATTCCTATAATGAGCAGAGCTCTACAATAACACACACATAAGGTGAAATCAGCTGTTCCACATGTGAGATGATGGAAAATGTGATATTGAGAGCACAAGCCTTATATTTCCTCCTCATCCTGTAGATGAATGAAGTTAGTGTAAGGTTTTATTCATCAGCGGTGAAGCAGGTCTCCTTACATCCTGAGTGATACCTCTGAGAACTGCGACGACGCATCCGACAGACGCCTCTGCCGTCCGGGGGATTTGTTACTTGACGTAGCTGAGGAGTTCGTCTTTGTCCATCTGATAGTGGCTCTTCTTCCAGATGTCGCGGAGCTTCTGTAACGTGGCTCCTATCTCCTTCCCGGAGTTGACGCCCATCCTGCGGAGGTCGTGGCCACTGACGGGGAAGCGAGGGATGGACCACGAGGAGAGCGCCGTAAGCAGCTTCTCCTCCCCCTGATACTTCAGCAGCTCCAACACTTTACTTTGGGCGTCCAGTTCCCGACTCTGGGAAGACACAGGAACACACAGGTTTATACTTCGGACACAGGACGGTTCCCTCATACTTGTGTTTTGGTAAAATTCTGAGAAAAGAAGATTTTTTCTGACAAAGAATTATAGGAAAAAAAAAAAGTAGTCAAGTTTTAAATTAAAGCCCTGCAAAGTTTATCATTATCTGATTTGTTTGTTTTGTGTTGAGTTAAACGGGACACTGGGGGTTCACATGCTCACATAAGTGTTTTCTTTACATGACAGAGCTTTATCCTGTGTTTGTGGATGTCAAACGCTGTTATCCTGCCCATACAGGCCCTTCCTAACCACAAAAAATGCATAATCTGCACAGCGCTGTAGTAGTGTCGAAATGTTTTTAACTTTTTGTACATTTTTTTGTATTTCATCAACTTGAGCCACAAACAAATACCAAATAATAACTGCCACATGTTTTAAACCTTTAAATGCCATGTTTGTAATGTAAACAAACCTTTTTTATGTGTTTTTGCATAAAAAAAAACCAAACTTCTCAATATACTACATAAACATTTGATTAGCTTTTTTTTTTTTTACAGCCTGGCATATGCAATGATTCACAGCAACACTGTTTAATATGCATTGTTATTTTAGTACTATGTTAAATGCTAAAATGTGTCATTGTGCATTTTTTTTAAAGTGCTTGTGTAGTAAATTTCCATTGTTTATAAAGTGCTAATTTTAGTGGCTGGGTCAGAATTTTAAAAATCATGCAAAAATGAACAACTTTTGAATTGTAATCCAGTACAAAATTGTGAAAAATAATGACCTTTTATAACATGAAGTGCAAAGTGGGCATAATTTGCTCACTCAGATACTGGAAGGCTAATGTTCTTGAGTCTATGCAGTGATTTCCATTACACAGTGTCTGGTTTTAATGACGTGCTGTCTGAGGACTTGAAGATCAGACATCCGAGTATTGATTTTCAGTCTTGTCCCTTAGGTCCAGATTCTCAGAATCCCATTATTGTTTTTTGACCAGTAGATGATGAGATATTCAGCCTTTGTAATTTTACACTGAGGAACATTATTCTGAAATTGTTCTGCAGTTTGTTGACTCCGTTTCTCTCAGATCGGTAAACCTCTTCCATGGCACTCCGCCTCTTTTTATAACTGATCATGTCAGTGACCTCTTGCTAATTAACCTCAATAGTTGTGAATGTTCCCTCCTGTTGCTTCTTTTTTTTTTTTTTAGCACCACATACTTTTCAAGCCTTCTGTTGTGTTTTTAAAGGCGCTGCTTCTGCCTCATTTTTTTTCATAAATGATTCATTTTCTCAGAATTTGAAGATTTTATGTGTTTTCTATGATCTACTGTGAATAAATTCTGTGTTTATGGGATTTGTAGTGTCATAACTTTCTTAAAATTAGGGTTGTAAAAAGAGTGAATCAAAATGGTGTTAAAGGAAAAACGGACAAGACCCAATTTATTATGACCGGCTCATATAATCAAAACTAATTAAATGGAAACGGAAAAGCTACGTAGAAATAACCAACTGGATGCAACCTTTACACTTCCACATTGCAGCCCTAAACACACCACAATTAGACAAGCAACAGCGATGACCTTCATCAGCGTTTTTACCCAACAGGGAATCACTATATTCTGTTCAGGAATGACTTGATGAAATGTCCCAGAATTTGGCCCAAACATTTACAAAGAATAACTGAATACAATTTTGTGGAAAAAGGTCAAAGGTCAAGCTGAGTGTGACCTCATTAAACACAATGTTCCCTTAACAGCTGATTATAAAACAACAATAGAACAGATTGTGATGCAAGGACAGTGGACACAGATTCCTGTTTTTGTAGTTTGCCGCTTTATTCTTAGATATTAATAGCACTGTATATTTATATATGGGTGCTTCTATTAAACTGGGTTCATTTTGGTACTTAACACTTTACCAGCTTTTTAGACCCAATAATAAAAGAAAAATTTAGACATATTTCCCTCCAGGATGGACCTAATGATGACCTCAGATAAATGCAAAAAAATTATACTCTTGCTCTGAGCCATCCCAAAATTAAGGAATTTTAAATAAAATATTGGGGGCAAAAATAGGACCAAACCTGGGACATGAAAAAGTACCTAGGTGTCATTTGATGTGGAAAAACATGGCTTTAAATGGTCTTATATACTGCTATAAATAAAGACACTGTGTTAAATGTGTCGATCCTAGTGGTTTTTCTAATCCAGACGTGCAGGTTTTTCATGAATCTCAGTCTCATTCTAGTTTTGGTGTGTCACCCATCGTGTCCACTGGTGTTACATGTGGAACCTGCCCATTTAAACACATATAAATCACAGGCGATTTTTCAACAGCGGCCATTTTTGTGAAACACTCTGCCTTGCAGAGTTCGACTCAAAATATACCTGTGAGAGAATTAAAAGCTATTTGAAAAATTTTTCGTGTCCTTTTTACCATGTTACATGCAGATTTTTGTATAAAAATAATATAAAAATGTGTATAATCTCAAAAATTGTTTCTCTTTTAGCTCAGTAAATATTTATTTTTAAAATGGACCCCAAGTGCTTCCAAACTTGCTTCATAACATTAGTCTACATCTGGTTTGAATTTTTAGCCCCATGTCCTGTTTTTAGGACCAGTTTCATACAAGCACCCATTCTGTAATATATTTTTTGCTGTAAATCTACTAATTTGATGTAACAAAGTGTTTAGTTTTTCTCTTGAAATATTACTCTACCCCTCCCAAGTGGCCCTTATACATTATTGTAGTTGATAAGTAACCCACAAGTAAACCTACTGTCAGTTTCTCAGATTTATACCTGTTTTGTGAGAATAACCACAGATCAGATGAGCAGCTGTAAGAGCAGTTTATGGTTTATTATTAACTGTTAGTCAAGAGGGAGAATCCATATTGTTGATGTAACTAAGACTTTCATTATGTGAAAGGATATTTCACGCCATTGAGCTCAAATCAATCTTGACATAAAATACTAAAAATGGCCTTGATGATCCAACTCTACAATTCACTAACTGTTTTCTGACCGATCTCACGGTCTCCTTGCCACAGCCTTTGAAACAGCAACAAGAGGAATTTGTTCAAAGACATTTGTGTATTTTTAGGTATTTGAGAGAAAACCATTCATAACCAAACTGGAAACAGGCCGTTGTCCAATTTGAACCTGGACGTCGAATAAAAGCAGCTGTGTCTGGACTTGAGTCTTGTGACGCTTTATTTAGGCCATGTTGGCTCATTTTAATCAGAAGAATCATTATCTAGAAAAGTATTGAACATGAAAACAAGTCCAGAGGAACAGGAATAACTTGTGTAACAGATGACACTTAAAGCCTGAAGGTCGTTCACATCTTTCAGGAGTAATTTAATGGTGTCTCTGCTTCAACACAAATATCTGATTGTTTCTCGGGCTGTGCTCCTGCCTTCATCGTAATCGCTCATATATCCATATAGTTGTGATAGTGTTTAATATGTAGTTCCATAGATGGTCAACTTCAGTTTGCTGTGCATCAATTACATTCATGTGTCTCCCTCTACTCCCCACCTTCACCCCCTCTCCCCTAGTCTCTCTCTCTCTCTTCCTTTACCCTCTCTCTGTTATTCCAATTGGTCCAGGCAGTCGTCCATCCTCCAGGAGTCAGGGTCTGCTCCAGGTTTCTGCCTGTTAAAAGGAAGTTTTTCCTCACCACTGTCTCCAGTCACAAGTGTTTGCTCCTGGAGGATTCTGTTGGGTTTCTGTAAATTGGCTTCAGAGTCTGGTTTCAACCGGCTCTATATGTAAAGTGTCATGAGATGACTTCTGTTATGATTTGGCGATATATAAATAAAATTTGATTTGAAACTCACGTCGATGATGAAGTCGGTGAATGGTTTGAGGCTGTCCGGCTCGTCGGCGTTCTTCTGGAGCTCCCGTCTGTATTTGACCAGGAACAGGGCCAGGGTCTTCTCCTCCTTGGAGACCTTCAGCCGGAGATCCATCTTCTCCACCTCCTCCGGGCTGTGGAGCAGACCGGCCAGGACGGTCATGGGTTTGGGCGAATGGTCGCCGGCGTTCAGCCACACCCGCGTCATCTCGTCGACGTCGCCATCCGGTGGTAGACCTGAGGATGAGGACATGCAAAGAATAAGATCAGATGTTTTAACCCTTTAATCCAGGGGTCACCAACGCTGGTCCTCGAGGGCTGGTCTCCTGCATGTTTTAGGTGTATCCCTCTTCCAACACATCTGATTCAAATGATCGGCCTATCATCAAGCTCTGCAGAAGCCTGATAATGACCATGAGGTGTGCTGGAACACAAACACATACTCACAGCAGCTTTTCTGAACCTGAAACAGACGCAAATTCACAGCAGCATGTTTACCTGGATTAATGTCTCAGGGGTTAAAAGGTTAACGACAAAAGATAAACTAAAAGTGAGGTGGTCCTTACAGGATGATGTAGTCTTTGAGGACTTAAATGATCAGGGGTCTCTGAGTACAGAGCACATTGTCAATGAATCCACTTCATCTCCTTTTAGAAGCCACTTCAGGACTCTACTCTGATCCACATGTGCACTCTGAGTGTTTCATAAACCACTCCAGTCATGACAAAAACAACTGGATGTTCCAACACGTGCACTTCATTTTTGTTCTTGGTTTTATTTATTTATTTTTTCCTTCACTTTAGTTTTCAGCTTATTTTATTTTCAGAATGCATGCCAGAATGCCTACGTACTTTTAGTTTAATTTCAAATAATCTTTAGTTTCACTGAGAAGAAAGCCTTGATTCTAAACTATGCTGTGTAATATATTGAATTAATTAGTGTCCACTGCTGTCCTACACAGTGCTCTGTTGGATTCTGATCAGCTTCAACTCTTACCTTACATTCGACATCATCATCGTGTACTGCAATGTGAGTTTGGCAAATAGCACACTGGTTTCTACAGATATTTCACTCTGGATGTGGAAATCAAATCATTTTCATCAGTGGAGACACATTTTAATCCTCCAAGTGTGGTTTAGATCCAGATTTTCACCACTCAGCCTACTGTACGTCACATTCAGTATCAATATTTAGAGCATTAAAACTAAGTGAACTGACATTTTGTACTTGTTTGAGATGCTTTTCCAAACTTTTTTCACATGTAAAGAAATAAAAATGGTCCAAAATTATGCTAAATTATTAATTTTTTTATGGAAAAATAAACTTTTTTTCTGACGAGGGACCTCCAGACTCAACAACTGGGCACCAAAGTCTTTCAGACATTCTGATAACCAAAAGGAATACGTGTTTACTATTGTTTTTCCACTTTCCAGACACTCTAAATTTAACCTGTACATGTAAAAAAACACAAAACAAGTTGGGGGTATAAAAAAAAGAAAAAAAAAAAAAAAAAATTACATATACATACATATATATATATATATATATATATTTTTTTT
>JAPQRP010000024.1:37564992-37575165 GCA_037367295.1 Apogon hyalosoma | reverse complement strand
TTCAGACCCAAGCAGAGCATTTACAGTTTATGGAGACCACAGGGAAATGTTTGAAAATGAAGAATTCCATTTAAAAACCCAAATTATCACTCCTTTAATGCCTCCCACTTTGATTTTGCATACATTTGGATTATATCTTGGTGCTGCGCATAAGTCTTATAAAGAAGGGGAAAACACTTCAAACTAGAAGTGAATACTGACTGAAATTAAATTTATTAGCAGATAAAATACCTGATTTTCTATAATGAATCTTTTCAGAGTTTAATGATCGGTGCATTCGCAGTGTTCTTACGTTCACCTTTAACTGAAATGAATGAAATGTGTCTGGGATTCGACGCCTTCAGCCTGTTACTCAGAGAAGTTTATGAGTTTGTTTTTGCCAAACGTTTCCAGCATTAACCGTCACGTTCCCATCTGTCTTTCAGTGATATGTGCACACGCTTCCTTTCGCCTCCGCAACATGAAGAACAAACTGGAGAATAAGATCGAATGTGCCGGGTTGAAGCGTTCGCCGATGGGCCTGTTACTGGAGGCTCTGGGGCAACAGGAGGAAAACCTGCACAAGATCCAGAACTTTTTGGAGGCAAAGCTCAAAGACTGATCAGACTTTGTTTTGGGTGTTTTTTTTTTTTTTTTTCTTGGAGGGGGACTTTCTTAGATTGTAACGAAGACCCGCCCCCTCTGGTTGTTTCCACCTGAAGAAAAACAAATGATGTGCTCATAATCTGAAGAGCTTTGTCTTCACCTCAGGACTTCTGCCTCTAAACCCACAACTTGTCGGGGCAATTTTTTTCCTGTGCAACTATGCAACGTGTCTGTGTTGTGTTGCCGTGCAGCTGCAGACACTTCCCCGGGTACTGAATCTGTTTAATCAGTCTCAGAAACAGTCGTCAGTCCTGCCAGTTTTATACTAAAATTGTGAAAGCGATAGCAAGTGTCGTCGCTTTTTAACGAAGAATACAAAACATCCACACACGGCACGCACCGCTGCCAAGATACTCCAAAAAAAGACTGAATTGTTTCTGGGTTGTGAATGTTTTCCTGCACAGATGTGAATAGCGAGTAACCAAATAAAAAGACTTAGACGAAACACAACCTTCTGCTTTGTCTTCAATGCGAACATGATGCGACTCAGATCACTGGGTCAATGTTTAACGTGACTTCAAAGCGGCGTGAGGTCTTAACCCACGCCATCACTGCTCCTCCTGACTGTTTAATCCTGACAGAGCCCCCCCGGGTGATGGATTGGCCAACTTTGCTTTCCCCTCCACTTACCCCAATGCTAATCAATGGACTGCAGTAGATTATAGTGTGCAGAGCTGAGCGTTGCAGAGCGACAGAGTGGATTCATCTGCAGTCATTCAGCTCTAAACCCCAGTTAAGCGCTGTGTCAGCTACTTCAAGTTTTTTTTTTTTTTTTTTTATTTGGTTGGATTCCATTTGAAACCGACTGCAGATAACGAGAATCCGTCTGGAACGTAATGCTGTTATTTAAGTGGCAGCTTGTACATGGAGATAAGAACGATGAGCGTTTCAACACATTCACCAGTTCAAAAGTGTTTGTTGTTGGTTTTTTTTGTTTTTTTTTCAGGGGTCAAAATAGCCCGAGGAAGAGCTAGGGTTGCACAGATTTATCGGCTCAATGTCAGTACGTTTCATTTCACCGGTGTGTTAATCTCAGTTTCAGACGCAGATTCGTGACAAGATGAGCTGAAAACTTTTAGCAAAGCTCAGGTCTACGACGTTCTGAAACCCTGTCCGTTGAGACCGATCCAAAACCAGACTATAAAAGGTGTATCAGAAAAAAGTTGACTCTCAAAAAAAACAACATAAAACCAAAATGTAAAGTCATTTTGAAAATCTGGTCGTATGTGTTTACTGACCACGTCGGTCTCCCTTGACTGACACCAGTGTCCTGGGTCAGTTTTCATGCTTCAGTGAACAACGCTAATTTGAAATGTGCAAAATAAAACTCTTTTGCGCATGGAAGCGTAAGGGTTAATATGAGATCTGTCACCATTGGATGACAAGTTCATTTGGACTTTTACTTGCATGCGTAAAACAGGAAAAAAATAACTACATGTTAACGCCCTACCATCTTTTTTCTGATACACCCTGTTTATCGTTTTACCAATAACATCTTTTTTTACTTTAACTCTTGGTTTTTCTATTTAATTTTATAAATTTTTATAGCTGGATGTACTTTATAGCATCTTAAAATATCAGAGTCCAGTCAGTTTGGACAAGTGAGAACAAAAGCATCTTTCAACCAACGTTAAAGTGATTGTTTGTATTATTGATGTACCATACTCTCACCATTAGGGGTCAGTCTGGTACGAGAACACACTTAGGACCAAAACGACATATGAATCAACGCTAAACATCCATGGACTGTATCAGTCACTAAAAGTATAAAGCTCATTGTTTACACATCTGTATTATGGTAACATCAAGTTTTCTTCTTGAAACTAAAACTTATAGACGTTTATTTTGACAGTCGCTAAAATAACACTGTCTGTAATCTTCACGTGCTGCATCGGCTGATAGTTTACATTATAGCTCTGTTAGCTTAGCTCTGTTAGCTTAGCTCTGTTTTTAGACAGAAAACAGCCACAGTAAAACCACAAATCACCTCTGTTTTCTGTGCGGTTCATGTTGTCAGTAGCTGAACTAAAGATCTGTTTGGAATCCGACAAACAAGGTCAGAACCGTCTGGATCAACAGACAGTAACTAAGGTAATGACATCCCATAATAACGTTATGCCTTCATAAGCCTCGGAATCAAACTCGCACGAGTAGAAGAAACGCTGATATTTCAGCATCAAACTCCATTCCTCGCATTTAGACCTGAGTCCAATGGAGAAAACACCGGCTTCTATTCTTATCACTTCTTTTCTTTCTTGGAATGAGATGATGACGTAACGACCAGCGCCCCGCCCCCTTCCGCCATTTTGAACTTTACAGCGCTAACACCTTCATTGTTTATGTAATTTGTGTGTAAAATCCGTCCGTTCGAAGATACTTGGGAGACACTGCTGCATCAGAAAGTGTTCCAGTTACTGCCGTGACTGACACAGCAAACGCAGAGACCCGGACGCAGACTGTTTTGGGTTTACGACTAGTTTAATGCATTTACAATTCCCACACACTAACCAGACCATCACTGAACTAGAATCAAACCCCGGTCACTTCACAGAAACATGGAGCAAGAATGTAGGAGAAAACATTCAAAACATAAACGATGCTGTCTGTTTACTATGAAACGGTGTTGATAGTATTTCACCGTGACTGTCCCCTTGATTACAACACGTAAACATTGTACCGTCCACGGGCTGACCTTTGACCCCACCACAGTGTTTTCACAGTCATAGGGCTGTAGATCTCCAAACCTTGAACCCGGCCACAGCAAAACTGTTCATAGCTGCCAAGGGACTTCAACTTATCCCGAAAAGGAGATAGTGAACTAACTGCATGTAGGTCCGGGGTGGCAGAGTCCAGACCCTGCACCAGTCAGATGCCGTTCAACACCGGTAGTTCGTACGGGTCTACATCCTTAATATCTCTGATCTTCTCCAAATGCCTTTGCTTTGCAGTCGCGTTGAGCTTCTCTGGGATCCTTTGCTTTTGCCGCCGCCTTCTCCATTTTTTTTTCTTAAATCTTGATTTATACGGGGCTTTCCTGAACGTCGGTACTATGCTGTTGCCCATAGCAACCGATAGCTTGTAAGTTCAAAATGGCGCAGCTTCCCTGGAAATGTCGCATGATATGACGTAGGTCCTCAATCCTCTGACAGTTGTTTGTTATTGGTTCTCATCTTCTACTTACCCTTGGTCTTTGCCTGACCGAGTGCCGACTACTCCCTATAGTGGTCACATAACAATCCCCCCCCCACTGGAAATAAATTCACTCCATATCTCTACAATCCAATACATTAGCATCTTTGGCAGAACTTCACAGTTCTTTATTAAAAACACTAATAATAACTTTGACATCTTTATTTATTTATTTTAAGTTTTTCCATTATTTTGTGATAAGTATTTTGAGAATCTTGGTCATAATTTTGAAAGTTTGTCATTATTTTTTTAATTTTTTTTTTAAATAGTATTTTGCTTTTAAAGCTTTTCATTATTTTGAGAATAAATTGAACTTGTGCTCACTCAAAGACAATGTGATGAAGTTCTGAAAGACTTTAACCCATAAAGACCCAAACATCATCTACTGATGTAAAATGTTTAATACCTGTTTAATCCACCAATCCTATCAATCCATGTCAATAATTGGTGTAAAATGCAGTTCATCCTCTTTTCATGGTCATCAGATATGACCCATTCGGACGTTCAGAGGCTCTGTAGTTACTGTGGAAACACCGTCATTGTCTACAACATTGATTCACTAGTAAAACCCATGGAGTTGGATCAATGACAGTGGATGGACACAGTTTATGTTCAGTTAATGATATATTTTACTGAAAAAGTCACTTTTCCTTCAGTTTTCTTTGTTTCTGATAGAATAACCCTCAAATTTAATCTGCGCTTTTATGAACATCTACATGATCAGTAAATTAAATATAGTTAAATATACATGATTATAGTTTAGATTAGATTAGATTATAGTTAAATATACATGATTTTCCATGAAAAAAGGCAAAATACAGAGGATATTATTATAATAAATGGTGATAAATCACTTAAGTTTAAAAATAGAGAAAAAAAAAATTTGATAACTGCCACAAATATAGCACTGGCTCTTTATGGGTTAAAACAGTTCAGTGAAACTATATGTAACAGATACAAAAACAGTTTTAGCTTTATTTATCCCTAAGAGAGTTTAATTTTTACAATACATAGTGAAGATTTCTTTGTTTCCCGGGTACAAAAGTAAGACTAAATAACAAAAACTGTGCAAACAGAATTTAGCAGTGGATGCCACCTCCTGTTAATATTCTAGCCTCATTTCTTTGTGAGGAATGCGAGGCATCTGTGACCATAAGCCATCCGATGACCTCTACATGCTGTGGTGTTATGTTCCAGAGGCTCCCTTCGCCTTCATCCACGCTCACCGGCGCTGATTTATGCCTCCACTGCTTCCACGTTGTGAAACTCAGGGGGAGTGAACAGCACAAGCGCTGGTGGCGATAAACTCCTGTAAAGTCATGTCCTAGATGTCTGAGGACACACTGGAGGGCCTTGTTCTGCTTCTGCAGCTGCCGTGACGACGCCGTCCACACGTGTGCATTGCAACACGCCAACAGGTGTGTGTTTCCTGCAAAACAAATGAAGAACTCTGCAGATGAAGGGTTTCCAAAGTACACACTGATGCACAGATCAACAACACTGATAGAAGCAGATCATCGTTTTCAGTTAATCACAGTTGTGTCGTCGTGGAAACAGAAGGAAGATGTGATGAAAAGTCACAGCTGTGGACTGTTGTTAGTTACACGTGTAGGCTGTGTATGGAAGCCCGGCAGGGACAGAAAGTAAGGAAATAATGTTGGTATCTTAATTATGATAAAGGTTTGTTCATGTTGCTCATTATTTTTGAGATTTTTAACCAGTATTTTTAGAGTTTTCCATCATTTTGAGGAATTTAGATTATTATTTTATTAAGTCGATAACGTATTAGGGTCGCGTAAGAAAAGAAAAGCAGTTGTCACTATGAGAATGAAGTTATAAAATATGGAGATAATACCTTTAAATCTTTATTGACTTTTATGAACAACAATTATAACAATAAAAAAAAAACAAAAAACAACAGAACAAATGAATACAAAAGAAAATAATGTGCCCGGGCAGCAACAGTCAGTCTATTGATTTTGAGTAAGAAAAACTGTAATTTTTTGCATAATTTTGTGAGAATAAAGTCAAATATAAAAAGAGTCATAATTTTACGAGAATTAATTCATAATATTTTGAGAGTAAAGCCATAGTTTATTTAACGAAATTTAATGAAAATAATGTGGAACTTTTATGAGATTAAAGTCGTAACATTTCGAGAGTAAAGCCTTAATATTACGAGAATAATGTTGTAGTTAAAAAAAAAAATCATAATTTAACGTAAGTAATGTCATACTTTTATGAGATAAAGTCATAATATTTCAAAAATAAATTCACAATAGTATAATAAAAAGTCATAATTTAGAAATTGTAAGCCTTGTTGATAACAGAGTTTCCGGTTACAGTGAACGCAACAAACAAAGCAGCAGCTTTCACTTCTGTTGGAGCGGACGACTAATGTGTTGATGGTGGGCGGGGCTAACAGGCTCAGAATTTGGCCGTGCGTAAACCCCAAATTAAAATATAACCTCACAAAATGTTCCAAGTTCTCCAATATGTGACAAGTTGGTACGACTTTATTCTTGTAAATTATGATATTTTTCCTGCCTGTTTTTAAATTACGATGTTATTCTCGTAGTGTTTTGGTTTTATCCTTGAAATGTGACGACTTTAATCTCATAAAAGTACCACATTATTTTCGTTAAATTATGATTTTTTTTTTAACTATGACTTTATTCTCAAAATTATAACTCTTTTTGTATTTGACTTTATTCTCATAAAATTACAGGTTTTATCCCAATAGTTAACGACTTTATTCTCGTAGTGACAAGTGTTTTTATTTTCTTAAGTTGCCCTAATACGCCGTCGTAGTTTTGAGGTACTATATGCACATTTTTTTTATGTTTCTCATTATTCTGACCTTTTTGGTAATTATTTTGAAATACTACGTCATTTTAAGATATTGTCCTTTTTTTCAGATATTAAGTTAATTTATTATTTATTTTATTTTTTTATTTCAGTCGATATTCTTTTGACGTCTGATTTTGGTAATTATCTTCAGATAGTTTTTCATTAATTTGAGAGTTATGTGTTAACACTAAGTCATTATTTTTGAGAGATTAAGTCACTATTATTTACTTTATATTTTATAGAATTTTGGGGGGTTCCTTCTCTGTGCTGACAAGTTTTCCATACTTTCCCAAGTTATTATAACATATAGTTTAAAGAAGAAGCTTAAATTATATTGATAACGGTTGGTTCATGTTTCTGAATCTCATGATTTTGAGTTTTTTGGTAAGTATTTTTTAGAAAGTTTTTAATCTTTTTGAGATATTAAGCCCTTTTTTTTAATTAACTCAATATTTTGAGATATTAAGCTGTTATTTCAAGGTACTATAAAGTTTGTCATTATTTTGACTTTTTCGGTATTTTGAGTCTTTAAGATGTTTTTGACATCAAGTCATTACATTTTTTTGTATCATTTTACTTTATTATTTTTAATTTTTGAATAATTTCACTTATTTATTTTATTATTTATTTGTTTTGACGTTTCATTTTTGTAATTATCAGATTATTTGGAGAGTTACTGTGTTGATACTAAGTCATTATTTTTGAGAGATTAAGCCATTATTATTTAAAGTTAATATTTTATAGGTTTTTTGTTTGTTTGTTTGTTTGTTTTTTCCTTCTCTGTGCTGACATGTTTTCCATACTTTCCACGTGCAACATCTGTTCGCCGTTCAGTTTCGTCATCTCGAAGGCGTGGGATGGCGAGAATCTTTCATCACAGAATTCTTAGCGTGTTAAGTATACTCTAAAAACACGCTGCCTTAGGGTCGACCCCAGCCTACCCCCCTCGTCTTCTCGACTTCCCTCAGAGGCTTTGGCATTTGGCTGCCTAAGCTGGTTAACCGGCCTCACAGCTCAAAGCCTGTCATTCAGCAGACCTGAGCGACGCTACAGCCGACCATGTGACACTTTAATGATGACCCGTCGTGACCTTTGCAGTCTGCTCTATCCTCATGTGAGCTCCTCCGCCTTCTCAGCGGGCCTTTATACCCACAATGCTTTTGTTTTCCTCCGTGATGGGAGGTTATTAGCCCATGAACGGGACTCGAGTGCATGTGACCGGTCGTCTAATCCAACTATTGTCCCCTTCATAACATGTCAGAAACCCAAGGTCAACGTTTTGTGCTGATGGCGGTGAAGCTACAGCCTAATATGATTTACAGCCGCTTTAATCTGAGCTCCCGGCTGCTCAACGCTCCACATTCGGTGTAACGGAGCCTTTATACTGAAATCAACTGCAGGATTCAGCCCGAAACAAAACCGACAGGAGTATTAAGAGTAAAATAAAACAAAAGAGAAGGCACTAAAACCCTGCGGAACCGACGGAAGCTGCAGAATCAGGTGGTGACGCTCTGCGGATCCTACGCTGTCTACGTTATAGTCTCTTATTTAATCACTGCACACAAGTCTCAACTGAAATTACACAGTTTTATATCATTATACGCAGATGACACTCGAATGTAGCTGTGTAACGAAATGAATACACGATAGTCTTCCCAGGGCAGTACAAGAAAACAAATTAATAACCGAATGTTCGTAACGTCCTCCAGTAAAAGATAAAATCTGTGTTTTTATGGACACTAAAGACAGACTTCAGGTGTGTGCTCACCTTAATGGGAAACAAAATCAAGCGAGAAACTTTAGTATTGGCCTGAATTCTGACCTAAGCTTCATTAATCAGTAGCTGATCGCGAACAAGAACCAGCCTTGTGTCTTCTTGGAAATATTATTCAGCATTCTACTGGTTGTCCATAAATCTCTGAACAGCTTAGATCAGGGGTGTCAAACACATGGCCCGTGGGTCAAAACCGGCCTCCCAAGGGGTCCAGTCCGGCCCTGGGGACGAATTTATGAAATGCAAAAATTCCACTGAACGACATATTAAATAATACATTTCTCGGTTCCAGTTGCCTGTTACTAAATGTTTTGTGTATTTGTTGATTTGCGGCCCCGTTGACGCCCATGGTTTAGATCACGGGTCACCAATCCTGGTCCTCGAGGGCCGGTATCCTGCATGTTTTAGACGTATCCCTCTTCCAACGCACTTGTTTCAAATGATCAGCCTATCACCAAGCTCTGCAGAAGCCTGATAACGACCCGTCAGGTGTGCTGGAAGAGGGAAACACCTAAAGCACGCAGGATACCGGCCTCGGGGACCAGGATTGGTGACCCCCGATTTAGATCCACAGACTGATCAGATCTGACCTGGTGTGAACCTCTCAGGTCAGTAGGTCTGTATATGTTTAGAACCATAACCGAACAATTACAGTTCATCAAACTCCCTGTGGTGACACATCACACATGGACGTTCTCTACATTTGGGCCTCTCGTCTGCATGTAAACAGTGTTCCAACTGCAGAGACAGACTTTTATAACCTCTTTCCAAACTGTATATTTATCTGAACTGTGGTTTGTTTGTATCTGTGTGCTCAGGGAAAACGCAGAGGTTGTTATTTGACGAAGAAAATATCTGCGCTAGCATGGACAGGGTGTAGATATGTTTTGAGGTCGGCGCTGGATATTTTTTGATGCCAGCTGACGTCACATCTGAGCCAGCAGTTGCTAGTTTTGCAAACCGGTGTCACATTAGAAGAGCAAAACAAGCACAGGCAGCGGCTGCTTTGCTGTTGGTGACGCGTATAATGACAAGCGCGATGAAAGATTCAGTCATTTCAGCTGTTGAACACTAAGCTAGGTGTTTCTTTATTATGTTAACCACAATCTTTGGCTTTGACTTTGGTTTATAAAACTACCTGTTATATTGAGATCAAGGGGATTAAAAAAAAAAAAAAAAAAAAAAAAAAAAAGAGTTTATTCCAAAATTTTTACAAGAAATAAATTCTGTAGGCCACAGTGGAAGGCACGGGATGTAACCCCTTTATACGTTTTAATTCCACCTTAAAACCTCAAAATCATAATTACACTTAATATTTTGGCACTTATTTACATTTAACTATATTGATAATATCTGTCTAGTACATATTGTACAAATTGCTGTCCTTTTAGTGTGTGTATATTTTTCCTGTTACTTTAATTGTACTTTTACAGCACAACTGTAACGCACACTAATTTCCCCAGGGATTAATAAGAGATACTTTATCAGTTTTTAATACACGTCCGCTTGTAATACTTGATGTTCTAACCAGTTTCCTACTCCAAACATGAGGGGTTTAGTGTGAAAGTACATAAGAGGCCTTTGTTTATGCGGTGGAGTGTCAGCTGGAACTGCCTCCCTGATGTCTGGCTGCAGCTGGTGTGAAGCAGCACAGGCTCAAGCCCCTCTCACGATTTCTGCATGTGGAAATGGTCTAGTTATTATTATTATTATTA
>JAPQRP010000024.1:37523666-37560033 GCA_037367295.1 Apogon hyalosoma | reverse complement strand
CACCCCCAAAAATAACAAAAAAATCATGGACTCATTGGCTATTCGTACAAATAAGATACAGCAGATGTCAAAATGCGGGCAGTTGGACTATTACAGTGCTTCTCAATGGGGGCGGTGGACACATGCAAATCTAAGAGAACCTTTCATTTAAAACTATGATTAATAACATGCCAACAGAGAGAGAAGAATTTTTTTTACACCGAAGTAAAAATATTTTTCCCCTTTCATTTGCCCCATACATTGGGATTTATTATGTTTTGATTTTGAGATGTAATATTTTTGAGGAGTGGATCGAATTCAGTGTAAAAATGTGTGACATGTTTGCTTAAAAATCTTTAAAAACAAAAGGTACCCATCAACATTTAATACTGTTCTGGTGTGTTGTACATATTTTTTCTGTCACTTCTTTGGGTATTAGTGAGAACTTCAGTGTCTCTTTTGTTTCAGCTTCTGTGTGAGTTGAATGACGCTAAATGGTTCATTGTGTTTAAGAATAAAAGAAAAAAAAAAACTTTGTACACTTCAGGACCTCAGGCCTTTGTTCAGAAATTAAAGTTTTTCTTGTAAAACAAGAAACACTAAAGGTCAACAAAAACGTAACTAAAACTAGACGATTTCTCAAAATAAAAATAAAAATACTACTATTACAGACCCCTAAAACTCACTGAAACTAAACTGGGGTCCAAATCCACATCTCCTCATCTATACTAATTCAAATCTGCTCTTAACAGCTGTCGACTGGTGTAATTTTCCACAGCAGTGCCTCTGACCTGTTGAGTAGGACATGTTCCTGTTGTTGTGGCAGTAGGGGCTGGGCATCGTCTGGTACCCGAGGCTCTGCTGGGACCCTCTGTCATAGTCGTAGTTGTACGTGGCCTGTTTGTGGGTGGCGTTGCGTTGGTACCAGCCTCTCAGGTGTTCGGCCACCAGCGCCTTCTGGATGTTCCTGGTGACGTGCTCGTTGCTCCGTGGTGCTTGGCGGTTTCTGGGCGGCCGCAGAGTGGCATAAGGGTTCTGCGACATGCCGTCTATCTCGTCGTTGCCATAGTGACCATGCATGTCGTGGCCGTGGTAAGCCGTCTGCGTGGGGTGGTAGGAGGGATTGACATTATAGTGGCCCTCCAGCTCGTTGTCGTACATGTAGACGCCGTTGGAGTATGGCTCCGGTTCAGTGTAGGTGGGGTAACCCGTGACGTAGTAGGCGGTGGTGGTGGGGCGGGTCCTGGGCTGGTAGGCATAGCAGCGCGTGTCCGTCTGAGCCAGGTTAGGCATGCTCCCCGTGTTGGCGTACAGGTCTTTTTTGTGGCGGCCGCGTGTCCTGCGTCTGTAGGTGTGGTTGCCGGGGGCGCTGTACTCCACGCTGGACTGGCTGGTGTAGGAGGAGCCGTCGTCGAGGACTTCAGTGCTATTGCTGCGTCGGGCGGGGGAGAAGGTGAACGTTGGCACTGGGGGGTCAGGCTCCGTCAGGAACTGAGACTGAGACTGGGACTCCAGACTCCCACTCCGCTGGCGGAAATGCTGAGGGGCGTCGTCCGTTCTAAGAGGAAAAAAAACATTGTAAATATTGTGATTTCACAGACGCAACAAACTGAAAATTAAAAACCATCATGTTTCCTACTAAACAGATTTAAACTAGACATACACAGCCTGGCCAAAAGAAATATTTTCTAATCTTCCGTCTTATTTAGTCTTTCTTTAGCTTTGATTACATTCACTGTGGCATCATTTCAATGTCACAGTCATTACCTTCATTATATGGACACGCAACATTGTGAACCTAGACATGACCAACTGAAACAACTACAGATCATAACACTGCCCTCACAGGCTTGTATTGTCATCACTAGGCATGATGGGTAATAATTTCTGCTCTCTGGAACAGGATTGATCTGGACTCATCAAACCACATAATCTTTTTCCATTGAAACTCAGTTCAGTCTTTGTTCTCTCGACAAACTGATGGTCGTTTTAGAAATGAGAAGTTCCTCAATGCATCAGTTAAAGGGTTAAAGAACTGAAACATATTAATCACTGCAATAACTATCCAATGGGAGGATCTGAGATATTTACTTTTTTTTGGTGTATTTCAGTCATTTAAAGACCATTATGACCTATGTCATGTGCATATTGGCAACAAAGTGCAATTTTTTTTATTGCCATCATGCACAAAGTTCCTAATATGAGTCTGTTCTTGTACAAAGAGCAACGACCTTCAAATTATTTTCACGATGTTTTTGACTTAGTACTAAACGTACTGTCCTCCAGCCAGGACTTTATGTACCCATATTAGATAAATAGTATAACATTAACAGATACAGATTTAACCTTTCACTGCTAAAGTAGAAGCTGATTTTTGATGAAAGGAAAAACTTCACTGCCACATACAATGGGTGTGTGCTGATAGATCGTGACCAGGCTACTCCTTTCAGTTTGTTTAGTAGTTTTGTTACATAATCCATTCATGTTTTCGCAAAAAAAAAAAAAAAAACCAAAACATTTAAAAGCAAGGTTGAGACTGATGAAATTGTATAAAACTCCATTCACTAAATAATCCTCACTTGAGGCACAAAACCCAGCAGATGAATTTCAGACCTGTTAATGACCTGAAGTCCTATAGTAAGTTTTCCTTTGATTGATTGATGAAGAATACCTCATATGTAAGTGATGCAGCTGGGGTGCAACTGGATCTGAGCGCCGCTGGGGAGGCATACATTTTCGAGTTGTAAGGAGTGTCTGGTCTTACCTGAGCTGGGTGCTGCTGTAGGCGTTGCGGGTGAGGAGGGGCGTGGGCGGCATACTGCGGGCGTCACGTGGCTGTCTGGAGGCCGGTTTGTATGGGCTGCTGTGGCTCGATAAGGCATCGCAGTGACTGTAGTGGAGCGACTCCTGGCCTTGGCCGTAATTTAATCTGAAAACCAGATAAGGGCGATGTGTTTAGGGGCCTTTTATCCAGACGCATACTGCTGCCCTTTCTTCACCCGCTCTCAAAATGAGGAGAAAATCAAGCGTCTTCTGTTTTGTTCCTCGGATGCGGCATTTTAGTCGTCGCTTACACCTGACTGCCTGTCATTTCATAGTCCATTTATCTTTCTTTTCATGGGCCAACACGCTTATGCCTGTTTCAAATGAGTCTAAATCCCCCAAGCGGAACCACATCATTCTTTAAACAGTCACGCTCCCACTTAGACTTCCAGAGCCACTTTCCTGTTTCCCCTTTCCTCTCTTCTTGCAGGTTTAGATTGTTGTTTGCTCCTTCGCAGGCAGCAACATGTTCCTTTCCATCTATTTTTAAAGCCGGTGCATTTTGGCTGATAAGGGGGAGATTGTTGGAGAGGCAGGGGAAGAGGGAGGTGACTGGCAGGAATGTAGCTCTGGATCTACTCTGCAGGTCTGTACTAGTACCACACTATATGCCTCCAGGAAAACAACAGTCAGACACTCAATGGAAATAACAAATATTAATAAATTCCACTGGGGCTGGCTCCAGATGTGTACCTGCTGTCTGCGTGCTGGTCGTTGGCAGAGCCCCGTCGGTCTCTGCTGTAGTGGATGTCCAGCGTCTCTGCGTGGTGAGGTCGCGGGGAGTACTGGACCGATCTCGACCTCAGTCTCTGAGAAACAAGTTCGTCGTCTGCAAGATCAGAAACAATGCTTCAATGAAACACATTAAAATGCAGGATGGGAGTAAAGAGGGATCAGACAGATACACAGTGGGTATTAAAATGCCCGGGCACACACCGTCATCCAGAGTGAGGCTGTCAGATAAAGAGCTGAGATCTGAAGGGTTGACATCATCTGATGACAGAAGACAGAGAACGGTCCTCAGAGAAGCCTCAGCAAAAGCACTTCATCCAGTGACATTATTTTCAACCTGACAACACTTGGTAAATATTCATGATCTCTGTGAAAACTCTCTGACTCTAACCTGCAAGGATCAGCGAGGCTCTTTGCGTCGGCCTCTTCCCCATCTTGATCCTGTAGGCGTTGATCTCCTTCTCAATCTCCTCCAGCTTCCTCATGGCGTCCAGGCAGTTGTTCTTCCTCTTCTTCTTCACCGTCTTGCAGAGCTCGGCCTCATTGGCCAGCTTCATGGCCGCTTCCACGATCTTCTGCTGCAAGGCAAACCTGCTCTCGAGATTCCTCAGATGGGGATCCTGCAGAGAATTTCCCGAAAATACAGACAGATCTTGTCAATGCCAGAGTGGAAAAGTCAAACTTCAAACACCTCTTGGTTAAAATCACATATGACATTAATCCAACTGTGTTTTTAGAGTTAATGTATTCTTTATCTGTTCATATTCCCATTTGTATGTGTCTGATGGAAAACAGCTGCAATTTCCAGTGTGTTTCAACTAAAACATTGAGTAATCTAAATCTCAAAATGCAACTGCAAGTCTCTTAATCCTTATTTCCAGAAGTCTGTGTCTTTGTAATCTCTTGCTAAACAAGTCAGGGTGTTGTGCTTAATTAGATAATCCACTGCTGTACTTAAAGAACAACCAAAACAAACACAACAAAAACAAAAGCAAGTCTTCACATCTGCCCTAACCTCATCATAGGGGAAAAGGTCGTCCAGTTTGAAGGCTGTCCCAACACGTCGACGTACTTGAGGTGCCTTCTCTCCCGTTGCCAGGGGATACTCTTTAGGCACTCTGCCTGTAAGCTCCTAATAAACAATAAAGAGTCAGCTGATTGCGTGGGCTCTTCAAGTAATGGCAAAACCGACGGCAGAACGAGACACTCACTGCTTCTCTCATGCAGATCTTCTTCAGTTCCTCCAGTTTCTGTGTCAGCATGTCTTGAAGGTTCTTCTCTTTCTTCTTCAACTCGGCAA
This sequence comes from Apogon hyalosoma, assembly GCA_037367295.1. Classification (NCBI taxonomy): domain Eukaryota; kingdom Metazoa; phylum Chordata; class Actinopteri; order Kurtiformes; family Apogonidae; genus Apogon; species Apogon hyalosoma. Next base: position 37,555,199 of record JAPQRP010000024.1, on the reverse strand, counting down.
TTTTTTCTTTCTTCTGCTCCTCATTCACTTCAGAGTCAACCGAACCTGCGACAATCACATGTTTAATTAGCTTTAAATTACAGCCGTGAATCATCAGTCATCGGTTTGAGTCATTAACAGTTAACTCCGTGCATACCGGCTGAGATGAGGCTGCCATTACTGGCCATAATGAGTTGATCTTTGCTCTCGATGCTGGAGAGTTTACTGATCCGGGGGGCACAGATCTCTGTGAGGTCCATGGCGATGTCCCCTGTGCTTCTGGTCGTGGTCATCTTCACCTGTAGGGGAGGGAGGATGCAGTTAGGAAGGAGGAAGGAGGAGGAGGAAGGAGGAAAAAGACAAGTAGTGATGTGATGGAGGGTTTGGGAGTATTTCATTTTAATGATAGCGCACTGAGATCGTGGCTGCATTTGCATACTGGGTACTCCAAGCGAACTGCTCTGTCATCAATCAGAGTGGGCTCTATTCCTGGATGAGCACCGACACACCATCTGCCTTTGAGAGAGACACTGGCTGAATAACCTCATTTGACTGCAGCCACTTGCTCATCCATCTTCACCTCCAAGTGAACATCACACACCACTTATGCTGTATAATAGTTTCTGCACCGCGCCATTATAAATCATAAACACAAACATATAAAGACTGAGTAAAGTCAAGTTTTGGAGCTAAAAAAACAAAAAAAAGGATCTGAGCTGTGGACCCAGAGCATGTGGCATGGGTCATGCAGCGCGTCACACGGTTGTCCGTCAGTGTCCATGTTGCACAATGAGATTCAGCAGAATTTGACTTTATAAAGAAACTGAAATGAAGAAACACTGGTGAATCGGGTCAAGAGTTTTGTTGAAAAGGAGGAAGTGATTATGCAAAAACTAATGAGCTGATGAGTTTACACTGTATTACTGTAATTTAAGATAATTTGTGTCATTACGTTTCTTTGTAATAGTATTTCTTCACTTTGTTACTGCAAACGAAGGGGGGACGCTTCATTGATTTCTTGAATATAAATAAAGGTTGATTGAATTTCCCAAATTGTTCAGCTGCCTTGGATACAAATATATGAAAACATATATAATGTAAATATGTGTACACTATTTCTAAAGTTTCATTCATATTGACATATATTGATAATTTTTGACAATGACACGAATTTTTGTTTTTACAAGCTCTGGCCATTTCAGTTTGTTGAAATTTTGTTTATATGGTACACTGAACAATTGGTCTGCATTAATTAATCTACATTCTATAAGTTTCAAAGACTTCCAATGGCAAACAAACAAATGACATTTCTACAAAGAGTCAAATCCTGAATGTATTGGGCCAGATACTGATACCAGTACTGATACAGAGGCTTCAATACCTTTTCTAAATTACACTTCTTTTGCATCTAATTTCCCTTTTTCACAAAATGAAAATTACAATGCATGTTATGACAAAAATCTTTAGTTTCATGTTCCAACTCATTTAGATTTCTCTACACTCAGTAAGTTTTAAAACATAAAAAAATTATCTTATTTACAACAACTTAAAGTGCCGTGTAAATACTTCATTAGTATTTTAACTATCTGTTAACAATTGTCAGAAGTATACACTGATACTTAGAGGATTTACTCATTAGATATTGAAATGAAACCAAATGATACCAGACATTCTTCAATACTCAATATCAGTATCTAAGTAACTCCATTACTCCCACTAAAGTATTAAAGTTTCCTATCCTGATTCCTGTGCATATACAAACATTAAAAATGTACATGTTCCCATATCCAGAGGATGTATGTATGTGATAATAATTTACCTTATTGATATCACACATATCACTCTTCATCTAGGTTCATATTTGTCATTTCGTTAGCCTAATAGGATAATTACCAGTCATATTTTTGGTCACATTGTAATATCTGCGTAACTTCAGTTTCCTGCTTCATTTTGCATCATGTCTTGAAAAAAAAATATGATTTAGACAATTATGCTATGAGGCTAATGATATGTGATGATTTTTATCAGTAATATAAAGACTGAACTCACTAAAGATGCCGGTCCAGCACTTGTACAAAACGTGACAGTGATGGAACAGACTGATAAATGTAGATAAACTGAAGTGATTGAGTGGAAGAGCAGATTAGAGGAGACAGATGCAAACACTCACTTTGCTTTGCTTCCTGTCCAGGTAGAACTGGTGCTGACTGATGGCCATCACCCAGATGGTTTTAATCAGAGAGTGGCTGGCATACCACGTGTGAATGACCAGCCCACTTTGTCCAAAGGTCCGTTTGGTCACAGTTCTACTGGAGCAGATAGTAAGACAGATACTCCTTTAATACATGTGCTGATCTGAGAATAAATGTGTTCAGTTCAAACACTTTAAGGTAGAAAATCACAGCTTTGACTATGGTGTAAAATAAGGCTGTGGTCAGATATAATCTTTATCTAATTAAAGTGGTGGGAGGGTGTAATAATACGAGGATGAAAAGAGGAGTCATCAAACTCATTCTGGAACAGACAGTGGGATTTAATGACGGCTTCTGCGGCTGGAAGTGCCACATTAAAGCCTGGGTGAAGAGCAGAGGTCTTCTAACGAGCTTAGAATAAGAATAAGAGAGCGGGCTTTTAACAGCAGGAAACAGTCATTTACCAGACAGGCTACAGGCTTTAAAACAGGGTCCTGAACAGGGGGCGCTGGCTGCTGATGCCCTTTGCCGTGTGCAAGGTGTAAGATAAGGACATCAGTAGAACAGCAGCAGCAACTAAAACAGGAGCTCTTCAAAAGCAGGGAAGCACCGACTAAGATCAGTTAAAATAGATGAAGTGGTTTGTCTCTGACCTGTGTGGGTCGTTCACTTCCACAGCGAATTTCTTCTCACGGAAATACAAATTCTCCAACTGCCTCCACTGAAACAACTGCAGAGAAAGAGACAGTTTATTAAAGGGGGGGGGGTCTAATACATAACACACCACTGAGTACGAAGGCAACACAGAACTACTCACTGAAACGAGTATTTACAGAATATGAACACAAGTATCATTGGACATACAGACTGTAAAACACACATTAGCACAGAGAGGCTGGATGCTTTTCATAGGAGGGGGCTCATTCTCATCCAAAAATAACACAATCACAGTGTTTCATCCACAGCAGTCTGCCTTTCAGCGCAGTTTTTTTTTTTTCTTTTTTTCTCTCTAGCTGACATTAGCAGAACGACCGTAACAGCTGATACGGTGTGGCTCAGTGGGCCAGCCAGTCAGGTGTAAGTTCAGGCTAACACAGGAGCAATTATAACGCTGCTGCAAACTGCGGGGGGAGAGCAATCGTGCCAGGCGGCGAGCCAGCCTCCCTCTCTCCGAGCAGGGAAAACAGAGGCAGAATGAAACATCTGCTCCGCTTCCAACTGGGATCACTACACCGATCTGAAACCACTTCCCTGCTCACGTCTCAGGGAAAACACTGCATGGTAATCAACCTCAGAATTTATGATCATTCTCTCAACTATATGTCATATCTGTCAGAAACAGGAGAGGAATATAAGGGTAGAAAGTCTAAATAAGTTGTACAAGGTGAGTCCATTTAGACTACACAACACAGGTACAACACTAAAAAAAAGACAAATAAAAAGATGACTTAAGAGTACATATGAAGAAAGAAAACCCTGAAACCTATTTAATACTTAAAGCAGCATCCCCTGTAGTAGGTGAACACAATGAAAAAGCTTACCTTCAGAGGTATTTTTTGCTCTTATCAGATCCCTGGTGAATTCTACTGAATCCTTTGACTTAGAGTTTCCCACAGGGCTAGAGCTTCCTCGAACAATACTCTCCCTTGTCTGTTCTCAGGGAGCTAGATAGGTGTTGCAAGAGTTTCAGCTGATCTGGCCACGCCCCTTCAGCCCCCCCACCCCTCCCTCTCCGTGTGACATCACTGACACTACACGCCGCCTTCGAGGCTTTGTGCTACTCTGCACCGCTCTCTCTCCTCTACTCCAGCACTGTTCACTTCCTTTTTAGTCAGACCAGATGGACTGGTTGTATCAGAGCATACACTGGACCAGTTTTTTTTTTTTGGCTGTAGGTATTTTCACCTCTTCTCTGCTATTTGACACGCTCAAATCAACCATTAACCCTCATTGGTCGGACGAACACACCTTTTCCATGTGGGATGTTGTGTGCTTTTCATACTGTAAATACCACACAAAGCACTGTAGTGGAGCTGAATACACACTAATATCTTCCCCCACAGGGACAAACATGTAAGGAATCTGTTACAACAGTCTAATCATTAATAGTGATGCAACAGAAACTCTGACAGGAAGAGAGAAACTCACTGACCATGAACCTATGCATTTTAACCCTCAGCCTTAAGAGGATTTAACACAAACATAAAAATAGTGACTTTTTTTTTTTTTATTAGTAACTTTTTAAAGGCTGATATAATGATATTTTAGAGAGGGAAAACACCAGATTTCACCATTTCACATATTAGATGCCTTGGATAGGTGTTGAAGTGAATATTTAGCCATACAGGAGCCTTGTGGTTCTGAAAAGATTATATTATTTAATCCAGTGAACACACAATATTATTTAAAGTCTGAAGTTAATCATCTTGTGATTACAATCTCCTTAATTGCAGAAATTAATCAGCAACTATTTTGATTATCTATATTAAAAAGGGTAAATATTCACCAGTTCTTTTTTCTTAAATGTGAATATTCTTTGGTTTCTTTCCTCTTCTATCATATACTTAATATGTTTCAGATGTGGCCAAACATGACAATTGAGGTTGACACTTTTAACACTTTTTTTCTGTAATTCTATAGATCAAGCTATATCTAAGTTAATCTAAGTTAGTTTAGTCAGCTCTATATTAGACTCAGAATAATTACACAATAGATTTAGAAGCTGTAGTTCTACTGTAATATCTACTATATTCCCTGTACATCAGTTATTCCAGTTGGGAAGCTTAATAGCAACTATGGGAACCAAATCAAACTAGATTAAACTACAGTGATTGATTACATGTCGACAATTGAGTTAATCAACAACAACTTTTTTCCCCCAGATCGTTAATTAATTTGAGTATTGGTGTTTAAGAAAGAAAAAGGTCAGAATATGTTTGGGTTGTGACAGATGACATTTGAATACGTCATGGTGGGTTTTCAGAAACACTGTCACCATTTTCTATTATTTCATACAACAAACACCACAAAAACAGTTGCTGGTACCAGCTTTTCATTGACTCAAAGGAATTAAACAATAAATAGAGAAATTCTGGTTCACGTTTTATTTTAAATATTCGCTGTAAGTCATTTATTCCACTTCATAAGCCTGATATGAACCTATATCAGAGCCAAGTTGTCCCGATACCAGTGCTACTGGCGTTATTTACATTATTTGTATGTTTCAATGCCATATCGCTGCATGTTACACTGAAAATGTAGTATACTGAGGCCCTGTCCATACGAAGATGGCTTCGGTTGTATCTGCAAAAGTTTTGTATCAGATAGGCCTTTTGTCCACACAAAACTGGTGTTTTCAGTCACTGAAACTGCAACTTTTTGAAACTGGGTCCCAGAGTGGATAAATTTGAAAACGTCGGTTTCACATCTTCATCTGTATGACCAAACCGCAACTTTTCTAAAATGGTGATGTCATAGCCCCACCTCTCTAACCTTTCACCCCAGAAGCAAGACGCCACTTCACAACAACAACAACAACAACAGCGGACAACAGAGTACTGCTTGTGCTACAACAGCTATTGAGCTTATTGTAAATATGTTGAATCAAAATCTCCTACAACTCTTTCATTATAATGAGCAACAAACAACCATAGCTAACAATATTCACTACATGCTCTTGGGTCTACCGCGGAGAGAGGCAACCAGGAGGAAATGTTGGATCAGACCCAGTAGAACCAAGCAAGCTTTATGCGCATGCTCCACGTCTTCTACGTTTTTTATGAGAGCATTTCAAAGCCACATACAGGCCTGGCATTTGTACTATATCGTTTTCACTCGTTTTCAGTGGTTTTGTAGATATTTCCTGAAACGACACCCGTGTTTACAGAGCACTTTTTTGAAAACGACAAAGAAAAAGATCGAATAGGAAAAGATGCAGTTTTGTGTGGACATGGCCTAAGTTTTAAGTGAGGACAGAAAAATAATCTGGGCACCCATACTGCATCACTCCTCATTAAACACACAGTAAGCCTGCCAGAGAAATGAAAAGCACAGTCCTTAATAAACAATAGGAACCTGCCAGCAGGACGCTTCTTCAAAGAAACACACTCCTAAACCAATTCACACCTTCTATCTGCTATCACTTAGTGTCATTTACATTTTACACACACTGTCACTGGCTCATTCATTGAATTAGAGATACGTCACACCTGTGTGCCATGAAACTAATGCAGTGTGACTGTTTTGTGAGTTCTGCTCAAGTCAAAATATGTCAAGGATGTGACACACCTTAAGATTCTACAATCACAAGACTGAAAGTGTCTTCTTAAGGGAGAAATGATCCAAGAATTCTTTCAGTCTTTGCACATCCAGGCTCTTTTCACTTGCTCTGCCTTTGATAAAAAATGTGACTCATCATTCGAAGTCTGAGTAAACGCTTTCTTAGAACGGAAAAGAGATGAATACACAGAAATTTTGTATCTTCAGTATGTATATATCTCTTGTTTTTGCCAAACGTCTCATTACAGGCAGGTGGACGTGGGCCAGAAATGCCTGTGGTTGGAGATGGGATCATATTGTTCAGATCCAGATCACACCCACAGCCCATAGACCCCCTGGGGGGGCCGTCGGGACACAAAATCATACATAGATGAAAATGTGTCAAAGGCCTTGACTCATGCCTGTACAGAAAAAACTCAGCCCCACCCTTCACTTCACATACCACGTCATATTCACACAGACTCGCTGCGGTGGTTGGCAACACTGTACATTTCCACATCATGACACATCACTCTGATCTGACATGAGACGACGATGCAGGATGTTTGTCAAAATGAGAGCGACAAGAAACAAGACCTACTTCCTCCTCATGCTTTATTCTCCTGTCAGGTCTTTTTCTCTAATAGCCCAAAGCTGACACTATATCACCCATAATAAACAGAGGATTTATTTTGGTTCTGCTGGCTCATCATCTACGTGGACCAGCATGTGGTCTTAGAGAGTATCCTGTTACCCGCTGGGAGAGGGAGACACACTGGGACGTCTTCTGGTTTAATTCAAAGCCATCTGTTTGGGTCCCATCATACTCTAAGTCCTGGAAATAGTAAGCCTCATTTCTCTCAGGAATCCCTTATACTGAACAGTCTGAATGATGGAATCGTATTTTGTGATGGCGCTTCCTCTGTGGCTTCTTCAGTAGATAAAAAGATTCACAGGAAACTGAAATGTCAGCAAATCACTTCTCCTAAACTCTGAGCCTTTTCAGTAAAAATGATTTGTTGAAAACATGTTGTGATCGTTCTAAATTATATCTGGATTTCTAGGTTAGTACGGAAACTGCATTACAATTACTGTAACACATTACATTAATGACCTGTGTTATTGCTAATCTTTGACATATCCAAAACTCTGATATAAAACAATGACATATATCTCTACCGTGTATTGTATGGGAAATACCTCCTAATTTATGTTGTTTATTCATAAAACTACCCTAGTGAGGATAAAGCGGGCTCAGAAAATGGATGGATGGATGGATGAATAAAACTAGTGGCATCACATATTCAAACTGGCATTTAAAGGGTTAAAGTCCTGAAAATTATTGAACATTTGGTAGTTTTGAGTGGAGCTGAAGTGGCTTAAGAAATGTATGCAGAAAAAATCTTGATATATGACAATTTTATAGCAGAGGAGATGAAAAGTGCCAGTAGAGTATAATAGATCTACAGGAGTAACTGACATTAGATTAAAAATATGTCTAAAACGAAACATTCTGCAGAAATTGAAGCCATAAACTGTAATACAGACATAATAATCACCAAATCCAAAAAAGAAAAATGTCTTTCAAATGCAGCTTTTTGTGATTCTACATTTGCACAGGCTGACATTGTGACTACGATTCGATTAACCCCATAACCTGTATGCTTTTGAGTTTCAGTCTTTACAATAAAAAAATAAATTTCATGAAGACAAATGGGAGACTGTTATCTGTTAAAAGATAAAAATGTTAAGTTTTTTTTAATGTGAGTAACTTCTGACCACACACAAACACCACCTCTAATCCATCCCCCACCTCCCTCACACAGATAATTGCTCTTCAATCGTGTGATCAATTGTCTTCTTTGCAAAACACAAAAGCAGCCGTTTGCATAATGAATGCATCTTGCTGAGAGGGGCTGGGCAGAGGGCAAGAAGGGACGGGCTGGGTCGAACACGGGGGCCGTGAACTAAAGCAGGAAGCTCTATCAATATTCCCCAGATACTGAGGTCTGTCTTGGAGGCAAAAGGAAAGCTGCTTTCCACTGTGGAACAGCCCACACTTTCCCACAACCGTAAACTCCTCTATCATGTGATTGCCCTCGCCTTGTGTAAGAAGAAGGATGAATGTACTTCTGTCCGATGAACCCTCTCTGCACCCCGACATTCTCATCCTCAAACACCACACACCACCCACCCGGCCTGGCCTGGTGCCAATCCCAGAAGCCTGACGCTTCCCACAGCGCGCCATAATTACACCCTCCACTAGGAGTGCTGGGGAGAAACGCCGAGGCTGAGCCCATTAATGCCTCGGTATTCAGTGTAACAGCACACCCTGCTATGTCAACAGGTTCCTGCCATAAAACAACAACCATGAGATGACTGTGGCCATGAAGAGGGTTAGGACACTTTTAGGTAACACCTCCCAGTCCACGCTCACAAACAGTGGTACCGCAACAGTGTTTTTAGACTCCACAGACATAGTCATGGATGTACCGGAATGAGCCACATAATGACCTACATATCAAACTAGGGCTTCAATTAATTAGATTGATCCTTTTTTTTTTTTTGCTTTATGCCTAATCGTGAAATTGAGATTAGTATTTCCTCTAGAGACCAGGGTACTCACAAAAAAATCAAAGAGTAGCCTGGTAGTATATTCAGAGTTATCTGTTTCTCCAGCGGATGCGATTTTATTCAGTTTTTTAACCTATAATGCAAAGTAATTAACTTGCATATGCTTCTTTTTTGTTAAAGATATTACACATATGTAGCATATAGGCTAGTTATACAGTAGAACTTCACAGTATGAGTGCACCATTGTACGAGTAGTTTGCTTTACGAGCTGCGACATGCGAGTACTTTTATCTTGTAATACGAATGGCAATCCACAGTGTGAGGTTCATACTAGCCACCTCTAGTCAGCACTGAGCTCGCACATCATTAGCCTCATAGCATAAATGCTTAAGTGACATTTTTGGCCAAATTATAAAATCAACATAACTTTCCTCTCCTAATCCTGCTGGTTCATTTCGTGCAGATATTACAATTTGGCCAAAAATATCACTTAGGCAATTACATTATGAGGCTAACCACATGCTCCCCCAACAGGAGCAGCCTCTGCTCTCTCGGGTCACATGTTCATCTCATTGAAGCAACATTGTATCAGGTTGATAACACCAGTATATTTCTCTTGCATTCCCTTTTATTATATTCTTACAATTGTTATTTCCTTTCTAAATGCACTTTTTGTGTTTTTAAAAACCCTTTAAAAAGGATTTTTGGGTGTTCTTTGGGGGGTGGAATGAATTAATTATATTTCAATTCATTTCAATAGGGAACATTTTTTTTAGAGAAATTAGTAAATCTCAAAACAAGCTTGGTCATGGAACAAATTAAAGTCGTACTGTGAGGTTCTACTGTAGTAGAGAAAACTCTGAAAACTGTAGACTGAAGAATAATCAAAGCTGTAAAAAATGTCCATGGGACTAGAACAACCCAGAGACTCAGGTGGTTTAGAAATTAACCTCTTGTCTATTTTTTGCAGCAGTTTGCCTGAGATAAACAATCATCCATCTCATCATCTTCTGAAATTTGTCCATACTCATGAAGATTTGCTTGTTCTTTCAGTAAAGATCTGTGCTATACTGTGACACCAGCCTCAGTTGAAACCCAAAAAAAAAAAAAACCACTTAAAACATTCAGTTACAACCCTACACAGCTCAGCAGGATCATTAAACAGCTAACAAGAGGCACAGCGATCAGATTTTCACCACAATGGTCAATTAATCAATCATCAATCACCTGTGCAGCCTCTATTACTTTTTGACCAGTAAATTGATTGAATAAATGAACAGACAAGCAAACTGCAGTACTGTCACAGGAAGTCCGTGTTTGCTGAAATACAGTTGGTAAATTAGAGGTGGGATTTTTACTGTACAAATTACAGACATGGCAGATTCACACGGGTTAAGAGGGTCAGACACGACCTATGCAATTACTGCAAACTAGCGGAGGTCAACAGGTAACATTAGTCATGTGCAAATAGGGTTTAACACTAGAAAAAAAAACAAAAACCCAAGCCTCAGTTTCATCGCTGTATCGCCCATGCTTGTACAAACTAGACCAAATGTAAGACCCCTTGTTTTGTTTAAAAGGTCACAGATATGTATAATATTTCTAATGGCAGGGAGATAACACTTATTATTTAAGGTTTACTGGAACACAATGACCTGTCTGACTTAAAAAAAAACAAAAAAAAAAACAAAAAAACATCTCTGATATTTTGAGTTTCACAATGTACTGCATATTTTGTCGTGTTTTCCCCTTTAGACCGTTTTATCATCCCTGGGACAATATCTTTCTCTTTTGCCAGCTGCAGCCTTGACCACTCGTCTGACTTACTGATAGTTCAGAGTGTTTTTCCTATCTGCCTTCCTCTTCCTCCTGACTGGCATGGGAACCGGGCTTTCAATTACGACCATACACAGTTCAACGGGATCATTAACCAGCTAATAAGAGGCACAGCGATCAGAGTTTCAACACAATGGTCAGTATTTAGTGCAGCAGTCTACGTTCGACATGTGCATTTATATTTCAGCTGTCGAGCCAAGTTCAGTTTATTTAAGCCAGAAGGGTTTACAGTCTGTAAATCTGAAACCTCGTACCCGTAGATATTCAGCTCCACGTATAAAACCAGTTAAAACAAGATATAAAAAGAGGCCGACCTACCTTTCTTGGTTTCAGCTTATCCTGCAGGTCGTACTGGCCGATGCCTTTATAGCTTACTCCCAGCCACCATGGTATTCCCTGCTTGTCCTGCACACACACACCGCAGCAAATGCTCATTAGAGGCAGCTTTATTGGTGGAATTTTTTTTTTTGCCTTCTTAAAAAAAGAGGCCTGTTACCAATGCAATTACCCCATTAGGCTCGCAGAAACGGCAACACAAGACGAGATCAAATACATTAACGGTCTTAAAATTCTCGGTGAGGCTTTTAAAAGCTGCTGTTTGATCTTCTCAGACACCTTAATTTAATATGTCTTGGCTGAAGTCAGTGAAGGTGTTAGGAGAATTAGTCGCAATGTGCTACTCTAGATTTCTGCTGCAATTACTTTAAAAGAATCTCAAGGTAATTATTTTAGATAATTACTTAATCTTCATTTATCCCACCGTTGGAGGTACACTCCTACAAACAGTACAAGAGATAAAGGAGAACAGGAGTGTGGGAGTGTTTAGTGAGTAGTTGAATTAAGTTGCATTGTCACTGATGGCATCAACTCAACTTTACTCAGCATGTCTATTTTTTCATTTCTGTTATGAGAAGAGATGCTATTTTTACTTCTCATGAACAGATGGGACACTAAAAGTTGATATGAAACCATAGATCATAGGTCAGGGGATGAATGATCATCTCTGTGTCAATAATATGCGTCATAATGTTGTACTGGAAAAAAGATTTCTTCTACTACTTCCTGTAATCTGTATTGTCAAAACATTTACAGATTGTGGGACTTAAAGACAGTGAATATGAATCTGTTGCCTTTTATAATAGTTTAAAAAATGTTAAATTATGCTTTAAATCAAAAGTCTTTATGTTTTTTCCAACCACTCAACCAGCTAACATTAGCTAACAGTGGGTAACGGTAGCTAATAAGATAATAACAGTTCAGACTGAACAGAAAGTACACAATAAGTTATTTTATTATAAAAGATATTTCATTCAGCTGGAGCTGGAGGTGGTGTCTGGGGAGAGGGAAGTCGAGGGATCCCTGCTTAGACTGTTGCCTCCGCGACCCGGCCCCGGATAAGCAGAAGAAAATGGATGGATGGATATTTCATTCAGTTTTTTTATTATTTTTTTTTTTTATTAAACTTTTGTGGCTGTAGCTGGAGTTTATTTAATCATTTCACCACTACTTATACATATTAATAATATAAACTGTTGTTACATTGTTTTCAGACACATTCTTCTTTTTATTCCAATTTCTAACCGTCAGTAATCACCTTTGACCTGGTGCAAGGATTACATACAAGTCCCAGTTATAGGTTATCTATCAACAATAAACTATCAAAATCATTTCATAGGTGGTAAAAATATTGTATTCAGGCTCTATTGGCAACTGTGTATTAGTACCATCTGTTTTTATTATAATTACTGTGTTCACCATATTGTTTTTGTTTATTGTTTTGTTTTTGTACTAGTTTAAGTAGCCACATAAATGGTCTATATCAGTGGTTCTCAAACTTTTTACAGTGGCGGACCCCCTTAAATTTACTTTTTTTTAGCCAAGTACCCCCAACTCTTGCTTCAGCATTAGGCAAAATTTGCTCCTGTACCAAAGGTGTCTGTTTATATTTTCTAAATTTTGTAAACAAACAACATATATTTAACTGTAATACATATAAGAAAAAAAACAAAAAAAACAAATTTTTAAAGTAAATTTTGTGCAAAATATAAACTGAAAAGTGCCCTCTTTCACTGATAAGAAAAATAAATAAACTGGTCATTAATTAATAAATGAACCTTTCATCAACAAAAAATAACTTAGCTACTTAAATAAACTAATTTTGAGTAATATAAAATAGAAATGTTCTTAAAATGTTACCAAAACTTAAACAAGATGATTGATAATAACAACTATTATATGAATGTATTTATTGTGTTTAATATTTCAGCATTAATTCTTATTATTTGTTCTGTATTCAGTACATGAAGACTTATCTAATGTATTTTTTCAAAACAATTTCAAGTAGCCCCTGGGCTTTTTCCAAGTACCCCTGGGGGTATGTGTACCCCACTTTGGGAACCCCTGCTCTATATAATGTGACTATAAAGCTGAATTACATTAAAAAAGAAAATGTACCTAAGATTCGATTGCATATAATAGACGCTATAAAACAAAAATGTGTATTTACTTAACATTAAATCATTTTGATCTTCAGAAATATGAAATTGTTTTATCCTGTTTTTAATATCTTATACATTTTATTATGGAACGAGTAACAGAAAGTTGTATTCTTGCACATGTATGCCAGAACTGAAACAGACTCAAGTTGATACCATGTGTTGAAATGTAACGATAGATGCACAAAAGACAATAAAGACATGCTGACCGAAGCTTGTTTACATGTAACTCTACTGTAAAGCTACGACATGAGTCAAGGCTTTGCTGTTACCTTCACTTGGTAATAATGGACTCCATACGTCGGCAGCGACTCCACCAGGGACAGATACCTTCAGGGAAACAGGTTAACATGAATTCAGCTACTTAACACTTTATCACTGTCAGCTGGTGGCTGCTGTACAAGAGACAAAGTGGGATTTAAGTTCCAGTCATTGAGAAGCCATAGTCATTTGCAGTGCCGGCCTGATCGATTTGTTTCAGAGCCGTGACAGAGTCCATTGATCAATTCAAGGGCACAAATCATCCAAGTGTAAATGACCCAGGGTTGCTGTGAGTTACAGTCCACAGAAAAAAACAAAAAAAAACCCATAGTAGATTCCTGACATCGTCCTGGGGTTGGCCGGCTTCCTATGCTAAGAGCAGCTCCCCTGGTTAATGACATATTCTGGCATAAGGACAGTCACCTTTTATTACAGTAGCACCCGCCGTGCACACACCACAAGGTAAAGAGCAAAGAGTGTAAAAACCCATTGTGTACGCTTCCAAACAGGAATTCATACAGTTAATATTCAGAAACTTACCGAACAATGGCTTGTCCTCTGGTCAATCCCTTCAGTTTCTTGTAATGTTCAATCACTCTATCCTCACTGCAAATGGATAGATAAAACATTTAATGAATAATCCATCAAGTGTTACACATTCCAGCCACAGAGGCCCTTTTCTGCGACACACATTCTGTGTGCTCATGCAGAAAATGCAGTCTGGCCTACTGGCCTGCTGATGGCTCTCATCTGCCACTCCTGCAAATGCATCCCATTTACCTTCCACTGTAATCATTCCTTCTATTAGGATGGTGAGGCTGCAAACTCACTGCGGCTTAACAGACAGATCTGCAAGTCCTCGGCCACTCACCATTATTTTAATTTGGATATTAAACTGATTCTGGCTGCTTTAGAGGCGGCGGCAGCCTCAGATGACCACACTGAAGGGGAGGGGGAGTGTGGAGTGAAGACACAGACAGCCATCAGTTAGACCGCCGTGGGCTTTCAGCACCTCCCCGCTCCCTCACACGGCTAATGGGCAAACGTAATTAACACAACCCAGGCATTAATTAGTCACCACATCACAGGAACAATGTCTGCCAAGAGCCAGGCATGCCTGCATGCACCTTATCACCTCAAATGGCTCTTCTGGGAATGGGCTGTTTTATAGAACCAGGTGTCTGACCCACCGGCTGAAAGGTCATGGTGTATTGTACAGTCTAGGTTAAACCGTCAGTATCTATATGACTGCATGTGGTCCCCAACAGTCGACCCTCCCAGCCCTCACCCTGCGTTTTGTGGGTTTCACAGACTTAGACGACTCACCAGTAATTGAGAGACGGGTGTTCCCTTAATACTCGGGTGGGTAAGAGTGGAAGCTGCTTCAGGTCAGATCTGGCAGTCTCGACACTAAAAATAAAACATACACAAATAATGGAAACAAGCAACATGTACATTCGTTTTACAACAGCCCTGTTTTAGATTTGTTTTGATTGAGCAACAGCAGGACTCTTTTTTTGTCTTGTGGAGGTGACAGAGACACACTATTACAGTGGAATGAGTCGACGTTGCTCTTGGAGTATTAAGTATTTCTCTATTACATGTGGATTCTTTATTCACAAATGTGTATGATCCTGCTGAGACAGTGGAGTTGGTTCCCATTGAACTTTTATTTTTAAGCTTTTTGTTATGCATTTATATTCTGTTGTAGATTTTCCAGTTTCTTGCACACAGATATGGTCCATCCATCTGTCCATCCATTTTCTTCCAACTTGAACAGATATGGTTCTTACGCTAATCGTCTAAGATGCTGTGAAATTAGATTTTCTTCTTGCAGGAAACCCCCAGCCATGCGTTTACGTCTTCGACTAATTTTGGATACTCTGACTAAAAATGTGTGAAAGTGAATGCAATTTTTAGTCAAATAGCATCAAATTTCTTCAGAGATGACCTGCACAGACTTCAAAATACAACTGCACAGAAGCCAAAGAAAAGCAAAGGAAATGAGTAAAATCCTGAAATATCTCAAAAATGACTGTAGGGGATTTACTTTTGTGTGGTTAGGCTTCATTTGAACACTTCTTTAAGTACCTTTATTATTTTGCTACAAGTTTCACTGCCTACGTGACAGAGTGAAAAAGTCTTCCTGAACCACAAACTGGAATAAAAAAATAATGCAGACTGAAAAAATAAATCTGAATCCAATCATACGCAGCCAAGAATGGGGTTGAATATGAAGAAAATCTGATGCCACATTTAAGGGATAAATTCAACACATTCACTTTACAGTACCGGTTTTATTTGCCCACAACCACAGACAGCCGCTCACAAAACCTCTGCATCCAGCCTGTGTGAGTGAATTTCACATCTGTTCGCAGAAATAGTCAATACATTCTGTTGGTTCACAGGTTATTGGTAGAAACTCACTGACGTTTGGTATTTGTGTAAATCGGGGTTTGTTTCTTAATCTACATTTAATCTTAGATGTGACAGAGGTTGAGGTTATGAGCAACTATTAATGACTAAAATGAGCTTTTGATTATAACTAACTTTTCACCAAATTACTGTACTTTTACTTCTGCTGCTGACTTTTTACACCAGATCAGTTTGTAAAGCATGACAAAACAAGATGACTTTTAACTCAAGTCCAAAACTGCATAGTCAGTCTTTTCACACCTGTTTGTGCTTCCACAATGTGGTCTGAATTTCTACCTTAAGGCATGACTGCAATAATTCTTGTTTGTGAACCTTCAGAAAAAGGTGCAACGTCTGGATATTGTTTTCATCTTTCTTATCTATAAAGAGCTGCTCTGCTTGCCAAGACTAAACTTGACTTCCCTCATGTCTCGCCAGACTTCATTTATAAAAGCACTCGCAGACCTTTAAAGGCGCTCCATCAGAACTGCTCTTTGGATCCTCAGAGCTTCAGAAACCCCCTCCTCCTAGCACTTCCCCAATGTCAGATGAGGGTAAATTAGAAAACAGTGATTCATCTTCACAAATCAGGCAGTGATTACAACATAACAGACGTAACAAGTCCAGATAGCCTCACCCACAAACTCTGCCAAAGATGAAGAGGCTTCAACTGATGTCATTTATACAAAACCGTGCCGTGTTATCTGTGCAGACAAATAGTGGTGTGTGTCACTGTCAAGGTCTCCGATAGCAAACTGTGAGTAAGTCTGCCGGGTGTAGGAGGGAGCGCTCGGTTTACAGTTCCTGATGGACAAAAGAGGCTCTGGTTTGGAGGGCCTGTCCACTGGAGACCTGAACAAAAGCCATTCACGAGCACTTGGCAGGCTGCACCGGTGCTGAAAGGTATTGTACGAGTCCCAGCGCTGTTACGAAACAGTCTGTGGCTCCTCGCACAGGACCCAAATATTCACATTAGACAGTAATGAAATTCAGTTATTAAGGGTCATATAAATAACTGAGATCAATGATTCAATTACTCTTTTTTTTCTGTCCTCTGGAACACATGAAGACAATTTTCATCTGTTTGCCCTCAAGGCTTCATAAACAAGGAATAAATAATTCATGTATACACAAAGCTTTCCCTGACATATATAAATTACTGTTAAAGTAGTTAACAATAGAAGCCTGATTTTAACCATTGGCCACTGACTGAGACAAGTTGAGCACTAACAAAAGTTAAAATATCAGTTGATATTCCATTATTAATGCTGTCTGGCCAAAGTGATGTCCTCTTTCATCTTCAAGTGTGGACTTTCAGCTTCAGTTCAATATTTTTAACAAACATACTGGAGTAACTGTTTAGGATTCACCACCATTTCAAACATAGCCCCTCCTTTTTCAGAGGCTGAAAAGTAATTGGACAAACTAAGAATATAAATATGAGGACTGTTTTTAGTACTTGATGTAAATCCTTTCCAGTCAACGGTCGTCTGAAGTCTGGAACCCATGTACATCACCAAACGCTGAGATTGAGAACGCTGAGCCCGCACTTTGATCCTATTTTTATGGCTTCATTTCAGATCCACTGTAATGGTACACAGAGGAAAAACTACAGCATTTGACTTGCGTCCAAATACTTATGGACCTGACTATATCAGTCCATGGCAACTTTTCATGGAACCTCCTAGCTGGTAGTGGTCCCAAGATGTTGTGATACAAAATGTGTGCTGCATTTTCAACAATTAATTAAGACATTTACACTTCTAGATCTGTCACCTCCTTTTCAAACCGGATATGTAAAAGTGCTATCTATCTATCTATCTATCTATCTATCTATCTATCTATCTATCTAGTTTAGAATGTTAGAGATCAGTCGAATCAATACAACCTTGTTTTTGTCAAATATCTCTCAGAGGTCAAAAGAAAAGATTTATAGCAATAAATATCTAATTGAATATAATTAGATATTGTTAGGTCAGATATTGTAAGGTCATTTGACCTTAAGTTAACTTTTTTAACCATCATCTAATGAAATGTACAATCGCTGACATGGTACGACAGAACCATAATGATCCAGTTATGTGGAGCAGCTTACTAAACAAAAACAGGGGTGAGCAGCTGCAAGGGCAGAGGCTGTGGAATCAGTCTTCCCTGTAGCTACCTCTCCTAGGTTGACTGGGTTTTGCTGCCATGGCAGTTCGCTGTGTGTTTGATGGCATACGTTTTATGGGGAAGCTGGGGCCTGGCGTTGTTGGGGTGATCTACTCCACAGCCACGCTCGCTGCCCTGTCAGCAATCTGGAATTCATTACTACGTCTGTTATCTCCCCTGTAGCGTGGGGGCAATTCCTATACCCGAAGCAACCCAGCCCGGCCTAGACCCAGCCCGGCCTGGCCCAGTGTGGGAGAGATAATACTCGTGTCAGCGCTTCCACAGGGCTGAGACGTGGTGGCTGTGGACGAGCACAATGAGAGAGCCTGTTGCTGTGAATGAACCACTAACTACAGACTACACCTGCAAATAGAACTCACAGCTAAAACTGTGACTGGGTGTAATATTATTGTGTGGTACGTATAAGACACTACCCATACTGTGTTAACCCACTTCGTTTACAGTTACTAGTTCCAGAAGTTCCAGGCACTGATGGATGTTCTGAGAAACACCCCTGAAAAACATCCCTCTTAATTCTTAAATATTTGGAAACATAAGGCTTAATTAAAGAGTCGATGTATGGATTTCCGGCTCCTACATTTCCCAAAATCCTTTTCATCAGCCCACAAAAACTACACAAATTAACACCTACAGGAAGTCAGTGGTGGAAAAAGTACATTTACTCTCTACTACTATTACTCTGCAGTGCTATTTACCACTGCACTTCAGTATAATTCTATAAAAGTACTTCCATTTTATTTTTTATGCAAACATTACACTTTTTACTCAATAAATCAATCAATTAAATTTTATTTATATAGTGCCAAATCATAACAAAAGTTATCTCATGACACTTTACATACAGAGCTGGTCAAAACCAGACTCTCAAGCCAATTTACAGAAACCAACAGAATCCTCAAAGAGCAAACACTTGTGACCAGTGAAGGTGGAAGGAAAAACTTCCTTTTAACAGGCAGAAACCCGGAGCAGACCATGACTCCTGGAGGATGGTTGTCTGCCTTGACCAGATGGGATAAAAGAGAGAGGGTAAAGGAAGAGAAAAAGAGAGAGAGACTGGGGGAGAAGGGGGGAGGTAGGGGGAGACACATGGATGCAATTGATGCACAGATAACTGAACTTAAACTGTCAAAAAGTAGATCAGCTGGTGCTAGTATAATTACCAATAACCAGAGCAAATATCCATGACTGGTAATACTGCCACTGCATTTCTCTGCCAGCTGTGGTTATTTTCAAGATCACAATCTCACACAATGGATAACACATTACAGTCTAAAAAAAAACCAACACATTCATCACGTAAAAACCAATATTTTCCATCTTTTGGGTTTTGACATCTTATACAAAGCAGTGGTAGTTAGATTAAATTGCTCCACTGAATAGCTTCTAAACATTTGCATGATTCCATATCTATAAATGCTCTAATTAGAGGCCTACTACTACTACTACTAATAATAATAATAATAATAATAATGATACATTTGAATCAGGGCTTTGACCATTATCATCAACATATGCCGCCCCAAAAATACTGACAACTCAGTACATGTCTAAAATGACTCACATGTTCCGTTCAACAGCTATTTGGTTTCTGATCAAGTCAAGGCAATAAGTAGCTACATGAATAAAACTGAAACACCAAACTCATTGTAAGTTTAACTGATAAATGTGAAATTAAACATCAAACTAGCCATTCAAGAAGTCTGTGAGTTGTTATTTTCTCTCAAAATTCCAGTTTAAATGTGCAATCTCTGTTAAGAGCGACTACTGGCATGACCATTTTTAAATACCAATACATCCCATCAGCCAAGCCAATTATAACAGAAGGAGCTGAAATCAACGTTTGTGTGTGTGTGTGTGTGTGTGTGTGTGTGTGGGGGGGGGGGGGGGTCACCAGAATCTGAAAATACTGAATGCAAATATAGAGCAACCTCACATGGTTTCATGCCATTATGGAAAAGAATCATGTTGTATTTGACAGAATCTGATTATTAATTGGTACATACTGCTGTCAATCACATATTTAGCCCTCCTACTCGTTTAAAAACACCTGTGATTTGCCAAAAAACTTCCTAGGTCCTGAAAAGACTGGTGAGGAGTACATGCAGAAGTCTTAGTCCACTCAGCCACATGAATTACAATACGCTGAAAGGGAATTCTGGTATTTTTGCCCAGCAATGCTAAAAAAAACTATCAGTCCTTGCAGCTTTAATCAGTCTATCTCAAGCTCTAACCTTGCAGTATTAATTTAGTGACGAGTCCTCACATTTATCTGGTGTCCTTGTATTAAAAAGTTGATATAAAGTTTGTCAAAGTAGCTCCAACTCCTTCTCTCCTCCTACAGTCATTTCAATACTTTCTCTGTTATGCAACTACTTTTACTTGCATTTTTTGTGTTTTTACTTTGCTCTCTTGGTACTTTTACTCCATCTCTCGTCCTACATTTCAATACTTTACCAGTTATGCAACTACTTTTACTTCCATTTTTTGTGTTTTTACATTGCTCTCTTGGCCCTTTTACCTCAGTGAAGGACCTAAAGTAATACATCCACTACTGCAAAGGTGAGAGCTGCAGCACTAATGTGTGAAACAGAGCAGTAGCAAGAACTTGCAATGTAATAACTGTGTTCTCAACAAATTAACACACTAAAGGGAATTTACATACAGTACAAAGTGGGACCTGGTGGTGCATTAATTCAGTGCACAGCGGGGGAGCGGCCCACACCACCGTAATAACACGACTGCAGCAAGTCCTCCTGACGCCATGTAGTCTACCATTGGACACTGGGCCTGGCTCATCCTTCTTAAGGCAGCTGGCTGTTGGTGGAGGAGGTCTCCCTAACTCCTCCACAGCTAATCTCGCTGCTCCAGGGCCCTTTGCTGATACGGTGCAGGGGAGACACATTTATATTATATGCTTTATGAGGGGATTTGCTTGGCCAGTTCTCCCAAAGAAATAAAGGACATCACTGGCAGGAATGACAAATGCTGCCTCTGAACAGCGGGGGATGCATCTGCGCCGCAATAGAGACTGATCTCAAAGCTGTTGTGTTTGAGTTTCAGAAAACTGAGCAAAACAAGTTGTTTTGTCCCTTCTGCATGGGAGGAAACATTGAGTTTTAATATTTGTTACAAGTAATGCAACGTGAATGCTCAAAGTGTCTTTCCACTTATTAATGAGAACCAGAATGAGCAGAGAAAATGTACAAAATAGGAAAAAGATGGCTTTATTTGGACCTGTTTCCATTATCCCTCACTGATTCTACCAGATTTGTTGGCTGGTTCTCTTGTATTGTGCTTTCAGAGTTGGGACAAAGTTCAGCCCATCCTCACACCCACATGAGCTTAAAGTTCAGCCCGTACACTACACTTCAGTGCAAAAAAGGCTTTAAATCAACGCACTGAGGCATAAAACAGCACTAAAACTGCCATAAATAATAATTAACATTTATCAGGTTGAACATGGTGGTAAAATATGGGGCAGTTAATGAGCACCAACACATGAAGCCAAGTTTTTTTCAGTCTTTGCAAGAGAACAAAGGCTGTAGTTTGACAAGAGGTTAAACTGCATTTTCAGCAATGCATACATCACAGTGTGCATTCAGAGCATACATGTGCAATTCCTTACAGAGCACAAATCTTTGTATTCACATAATGGACATAATGGCCTTTAGAGGCAAAACAACGCAGGGACAACACAGGTTCTGCTGCTTCAACTTGCTCAACCACTCACTCCCTCACAGAGTAATGTTTACTGAACGCAGCCAATGCCCTTCTCTCACACAGCAAGCAAAAAAAGACAAAAAAAAACAACATACCTTATCAGCAGGTCAAGCCTCTAAGAGCAGGGCCCACTATGAAAACAGTATCTCCTCTAGTTTGCAGATTATGGAGGTTCTGTACTAAATCTAAGTGGCATCAGATAAAACTACAAACATAATGTCCTTGTCTGATTGTTAGATGTGATATTTATTAAGAGGTGATGCAAAAATAACATGCCATAAAGAGCTCCCTTTGTAAACTTTCTCCAAAGCAAAGCCAGCAAATGAGCTCAGGTTGAGTTCAATGTCACCGAGAATCAAACCAGGTGAATTATTAACTGAGGAAAGTTAAGTGTGAAATAAAATCTGAGCCCGTCAAGTTGAATATTAACTTACTATACACAGCCTTTATTTATATGCTGAGCCCTGGCCAAACATCTTGGCAGAGTAAAGCCTACTTCCTTGTAGAATAACAACAAACACTTAATGGATTGTGCAGAGTTTGCCTCCGAGTGCAGATTGTGTTTTATGAAAATATGGATATTGTGTTCTATTCAGCTGAAGTGTACGGTTCAGCAAGATAAAACCCTGCATCTGTAGCTGCAGCTGACTGTCTGATAGAATACCATTTGTCTTGGATTTATACACGGCGTTGCTCATTCAAAACAAGTTCATAAGTTTTGTATGAAAATGTTAGAACTGCATTTACCAAACTTACAGTCAGGAACCAAAATAGGTTGGAGAACCAATTGTCAGAGTAAAATACATTAAAAACAAAATATGTCATTTTGATAATGATCGCTACATGACTTTAGAAAGTTGGGAAAATACGACAGAGAATGGAAAAATTATGTAAAATCATGTGACAAGACTGAAACAGAAAAGATAAAGATAATGTAAAGGATGCGAAAAAGGTGAAAATGACATAATACATGAAAATGATGTAAAAGGACAAAAATGTCACAAACAATAGAAATGATATAAAAGATGCCACAAGATATTATTGCAACAAGATATGACACTAATTCTGTAAAGCCCTGTGAGGCAACCTTGTGATATAGGGCTCTACAAATAAAACTGAGTCAAATTATAGATATAAATGACGCGATAGATAAAAATAAGTGACAAGACCAAAACGACATAAAAACATGCGAGATGTAAAAGACGGGACAAGTCGAAAATGACACAAAAGACGTGACAACATGAAGATTACATTACAAACACATATGATGTAAAGGATGCGACCAGACAAAAATGATGAAAAAAAGACACACATAGCCACGACAACACAGGGGGACAAAACAACGCCAAGAAATTGCGACAACGGATAAAAACGATGTAGAGGGAACGAGACGAAAACTATGACGAAAAAAATGACGCCGACGCTCAACTGATAAAAGTGACGTCAAAGATGAGACGAAATGAAAAAGGTAGGGGGGAAAAAAAAGGTAAAGATGACGTGGAAAGATGCCACAGCACATAAACGACAAAGACATAAATATCACTTTCAACGTAAAAATGACAGTAAAAATAAAAATGACGTAGAAAACGTCAGATGAAAACGTCATTATGACGCAAAAACACACAGAAAGCATAAACTACCAAATTTTGATCCCATAGAGATACAATATTCACAGTTTAGTTCTCAAAAAGTTGAGTGTAAATAAACACAGTCTTACCTGGTGAAGTCTCCTTTGCCTTCCTATAAAACAGGAAATAAATCAGTTACTCCAAGCAGAACAACTTACAAACTGCGAGTAACACTTTGAACGAGCTGCTAAATCGACTTATTTGCCAACATTTCTGTAAAAGACTGCAGTTTCGGTCCACTTTAACGGGCTGTGTGACTAGTACGGGAGTGGTTTAGTGGACAAAAGCCCGAACCAGAGGCGAATCCCCCGGGGACGACTGTTTTCAAATGTTGCACCGAGCGTCCGTTCACGTTTCGGCGGAGTGGAACCATTCACCGGGGGGAAGGCTGCGGGATAAAGTCTTTCCTTACCTGCAGTGCGAATGCGGCTAGCCTGAAGACATGTTCGCTCTCTACCTCGATGGTCTCCTGGTGAGAAAACGGACAGAAATAGAAATAAAGGTTGTTTTTTTTTTTTTTTTAAGAACACACACACACACACATACACACACACACTCCAACTGCGGCCGGTCCGGAGCACTTGTCCCGTACCTCGGTCCCACCGTTACCGACCGAACCACCGCCGCGAGGACGCACGCGCTGCTCCAAACTAACCCGCGAGCGGGATTCGGTGACGTATTGAAGCGCCGACGTTATCGAAACGAATTCTGTTAGAAGTAAAAACGTACATTAAAGCTCAAAACGCCCCGCTGTCCGCGTTTTCTAGACTGGACTGAACCGCCACCCCCCCCCCTTCTCTCTCTCTGAAGTGGTACGGTCCGACAGCAGGTTCAACAGTCTCCGTCTCCCGTGGCGACCAGCCCGCTCTCCGCGCGCACGAAGAGCTGCGCCGCAACGTTCGCGTGCGTGATGCGTTCAAGTGCTACTCGTACGATTCCCCCCAAAAAAACAACAACAAAAAAAAACCTTTACCTGTACACAACCCTGGCCACTATCAACACAAAACAGCAAATTTTCTTGATGGCCTTTGCATTTAGTCAAACTTTTAACGCACATTTCTGACACCAAGAAATATCAGATAATCGACATTTTAGTCCGTCTGCAGTCAGTTACGTATATCGAGCAAAAGCTTCAATTAGTAGGGCTTCTAGATTTTACAAGTGCTGTGTGGGGTAACTTTATTAAGTGAAATGTTAAGTTACTGCTACTAACAATATCTGCTTAGAAAAAACTGAGCCAGAGTTACTTGTGTAAACGTCAGCTTGAACTACTTGTGTAACATTTACAACTGTTTTGAATGCATCACTCTCAATAACTGAAATCAGTGAAAACGTGACAATAAAAAGACCTTTATACGACTAAAATGTGGTTAGGTAATATAAAACAATGTTTAAAGAAACCCAAAAAGAATCATAACAAAAAGAATCATAATACTGTGCAAAGGTCCTCAGCCAACATGAGGTCTGAACATATAAAAACAGGGAAAAAACATCTATAAATCAAGGTGGTCGTATTTAGTGGGACCTCCCTTTGCACTTAACATCTATTTACCAATTTTGTTCAGACAATATGACATTTATTACATTCATTTTCTGATGTTTCACGCCAGGTTTCATTCAACACATGTCAGATGTCTCAAATTGTTTGTGCTGTTTTTTGTCATGGGGTCAGAGGTCACACTAAATAGGAACTTCAACCTGTTTAGTTCAACCTGTTTAAATTCAGTTTTTTGAGTGTTTTTTAGGGTGGTGCACATATGTCCTATTTTTTCTTGTATCTGAAGATCAGATAATGATAATTAAATATGGATGTTAATTTTAGTCATGAAAAACAACAAAGATAAAGGTGGAATAAGACCTCTGCACAGTACTGTATACATGCACAGCAGTGTAGATCATCATATGTGCAGGCTACTCACTATAAAGCATCATAAAAAAAAAAAAAATAATCATGCATATAAGTAAAAAACAACTTACATTAAACACTAAAGATTTAGCGTTCAAGAAGAATAATTCCACTGTTGTGTTTTCCTTCAGGTATGTAATCTTCTCAATATAAAACCTGTGAAGAATTTGTTTTATATTACAAGGTCTGACATAAAAGAGCATTTTGTTGGTGCATTTGCAAACTCAAAGATTTAACAGTGAAATAGGATCTGAAAGGTGTTCTATCGCTGCCATCTGCTGGTCAGAATCAGCAGATCAGAAGAGTTGACAAAGCAAAACGCCTCTGAATACCTCAACTTGGTTATTTGTTGATAAATTGAGTGACCTCTGTTATTTACAGCCCTACATGCAACTTCCAGTCTTCCATACCTGTTCAAGCACATAGTCAAGCTTTTGCAAGAAGAGTAAAACTCACCTCACAAGGAACTTGAGCTCCACAGGACCTGAGGCTTTGGAGAAGTCATGATCAAGGACTTTGCGATCCAGCTGCAGCCAGTTATTCTGGCCACTGAAGAGGAATGAAATTAATGAATCATACAATGGAATGCTGAATCTTTGTTTATAAAGTTGCTTCTCGTCTTAAATTGAGGTTAATTTGGTTCTGAACTCAAGGTTCTTGACTCTGGCCTTTAATTACATCAAAATGAAACAAAATAGAAAGACTAACACGATAACATTAAGCTTTAAAAATGCATTTTTGTTGGTACTCACGTGTCATCTATGAAGCAGAGTCCGAAGTATTCTTTCTCCTTCAGGTTAAAATGGGAAGCCACCAAATCCAACAGCTCGCGGGACAACAGCTTAGGCTGGAAGTTAAAGGTAAAATGCAAGAAAATGAAAAAACACAATGGAATAATAAAAAGCTCTTAAATATAATAAAAATACAGGGCTGTGCAAAAGTCTCAGGTCGCCTTTAACTTTCTTCTTTCCACCGTTTTAATGAGTTTACATACTTGTTTCTCAGTCTCCGTTAAGAAAAACAAGAAAATGCAGGAATATGTAAAAATTCAGACATAAATGTATTCTATGGGTAATGCCAGTGTTTAGTGTGACTTCTGTTTGGATTTAAGTACATCTTGATCTCTCTTGGACGCTTGGATATGCTGTTTCAATATTTCCTGTATGTAATAATAATAATAATAATAATAATAATAATAATAATGATTGATTAGATTTCTATAGCGCTTTTCAAGGCACCCAAAGTGCTTTACATTATTGATCCATTATTCATTCACTCTCACATTCTCCCTCTGGTGATTATAGTTGCTAAACTGAAAAATATTTGTTTTGATAGTTATTGACAACACATGACATGAATATTTGCATCATAATATATTAAATCAACAGGCATTGGAAGTCTTGTTAGCTGTAGGTGTAATGTGTCCTAATATTTTTGTCCATATAGTGGGTCTTGATACAGAAATGCTTAACCCTTAGACGCACAAGTGTCTGGACACTCCTGTCTTCCATAAATGGGTCAAAAATGACCCGTGTTAAAATCAATGTGTTTTTATGCCACTTTTGTCATTTTGTCATGTTAAATTATAATCATTTGTATTATATTTTGGTCCGCAAAAGAATGATTTCATTTTTAAAATATTTTTATATTTTTCATTTGTTAACATTTTTAACAATTTAAACTTTTTTTTTTTTTTTTGTGTTTTGAAATATCAACATCCACTGAGTGAGTGAGCGAGTGAGTGAGTGAGTCCTTTCAGATGAAATTCCATTGAAAATGAATGCGGGTCATTTTGGCCCACCTATGGAAGCTTGGGGTAGTAATACAAAAAGTACAATTTCTTAAAATTTATGAAAGGTAATTTAAATGGCTCGAGGTCAATAACATGTTTTTTGAGGAATACCTGAAATATGAAAAAATAACAACTTTTCATTACAAAGATATTGCAAGAAAACAACCACACCAGGTCATTTTTCACCCACTTATGCATCTAAGGGTTAAATATATTATTATAACTTTGCTAAAACTATAAACCTAATGGTGTCTTACCACTTTTGCACAGTACTGTACGTCCCAAAATGACATAAGAAAAAGCAAATTACATGACAGGTTTGAAAAATAGAAAATATAAAAGTAAACACCGAGATACTAGATTATGAGGCATTGTTTTGTTTATTTATTTATTTATTTATTTATTGAGGCATTGTTTTAGACTAAATTGTACCTGAACCAGCAGCTCCAGCTTCCTGCCGTCAAGAAGGTGAACCTGGCTTAGACGACCCTCTGTCATCTGGAACGGAAGACAAGAGACATGATGTAAAGACATGTAAAAGTACAAAACACAACACTGTCACCTGCTCCTCGGTGTCCTTGTTTAATCAAAGGATCATTTAGTCTGGAAGATGGTAGAAAATGTCCATCGCAACAACCCAGAGTCCCTGGTTTGTCTTTGTGTTGAATTAATAGGTAAAAACAGCCACTGGGCAAGTGTCCATATGGGACGTCCCACGCTCCAAATATCAAAGTGTGTAAAGAGAGGAAGAAAAACACACAGGAAGGATGTTCCAGCCATAAATCAGCTCATTCTTTTTAAACAGAACATCTTAGACAAAGACTCTGAGCCTCTTTTGCCATTTACGTCCCTATTGTCTGTTTCACATTCATATCCTTCCTCTGCATCAACACTAATAAAACATTCAGACACGTCACTGTCACATTTCATTTTCCTGCAAAGAATCCAAAACAGACAATGAAGATGCAGTTCTTAGTTTTTAATTGAATTTGCGCTTCTATTGTTTAGGATGAATGGTTTTAAGATACGTCCAGTTGGAGTCAGCAGAAATGTCCGTCAATGCAGAAATGTTATTGTTTGGAGACGAATGAGACTCAAGTCATATTTCAGTGTCAAAGGCTGTTTAGAGCTTTTTATACCCTCGATATATTTTGTATGACTTGATAACCTAATGTTTATAGTCTGATTTAAAGCACTCATGGTGAGTTGTTGGTAAAATCTGGCACCGATTCTAAAAGTCTGTGGATGGACCAAGAAAATTCCAGGAAACATAATTATAAGTAAAATGTGGAATTGTGGAAGATGACACTTCTCATCTGTTTAGACACAGTTCATGCTGTATATATTTATCACTGCAGCCACTTGAGTTGTTTAGTGCAGCATAAAACCACTTCACTAAAATGAGAACCAACAACCCACAAGTTTATTTTCACCACAAAAGTACTTTTAGTTTAAAATAACACAGACAGTGTCCAATCTGTCTTTTATCCAGACTCTCTATATATAAATATATATATAAAATTCACCAATTATCTGAAGAACAGTTTTGGTTGCAAAATATCCCCCAAAAATTTTAATTTTAGTATCAGAAGTGACATTTTAACCCTTAAAGACCTAAACGGTCACCGTCCACTGAAAGCATCTCCTGATCTAAAATGTTCAATAACTGTTGATTCATTAATTCTATCAATACATGTAAATAATTGGTGTAAAATGCAGTTTTTCGTCTTTTCACGGTCATCAGATATGACCCATTTGGACGTTCAGATTCTCCGTAGTTACCGTGGAAACACCGTCATCTTCTACAACATTGATTCACCAGTAAAACCCATTAAGCTGGATCAATGACAGTAGATGGACACTCTTGTTTTTATGTTTAGTTGATGATATATTTGGCTGAAAAAGCCACTTTTTTCTCTGTTCTGATACAATAGCCTTTGAAGTAATTCCAAACTTTTATGAACATCGACACGATCTTTAAATTATATATATAGGAAAATATCAGATTTTCCTTGAAAAATTCAAAATGTAGAGTAATAAATGCTAATAAATCACTTGGGAAAAGTTTAATGTAGATAAAAATACATTTTGGAAGTACACAAAAATTGTTTAGTTCTTAAAGGGTTAATTAAAGTTATACAAAGTTGTGACTAAAGATGGCTGTATCACAAAAGCAACAAATAATCCAGCTATAACCCTGGATTCTAACTACAGCGTTTGACATTTCAGCATTAAACAAGTGGTGCCAGGCACAACAAGCCCCGCCCCTCACACATATTTTACCCATTGTAAGTAAATGGGAAGATTTTAAAAATTCATATAAAATGTGAACTTTGACCAACTTCCCAAAATGTGATAAGATCTATTCTGGGTCACTGGCAATCTATAAAATCAATTTGATATGAATTCAACCAATAGTTTTGCTGCTACAGACATGTGAAATTTTGCCCATTATAAGTAAATTGACAAAAGAAAAAGATTTTAAAAATTCATACAAATTTGAAACTTTGACCTATTTTTTCCAAAATGTAATGAGATCTATTCTGGGTCACTGGCAATCTATAAACCCAATTTGGTATGAAATCAACCAATAGTTTTGCTGCTAGAGTGTTTACAAAGAAACAAACGAAGAAAAAAACAAACCGAACCAAAAACAATAACCCTTGCCTCCCCTTTGGGGGGGCGGGGTAAAAAGGACTGAAACAATCAATCAACAGCAAGAAAGAGGCAAAAAAAAAAGTCACTGTGGCGCCCCATAGTGGCTACATCTGATATAGCAACCGACGTAGCACATGATCTGTTTCATCTCTAATGTCAAACAGTACCTTCATCAGAATCATCAGAGAGATGTAGTGATCATATAATAATTCCATCCATTCTGGCTTTAAAATACAATAATAATAATAATAACAACAACAGTAATAATAATACATTTTATTTGTAAGTGTCTTTCACAAAACCCAAAGACACTGTACAGCAAAGGATAAAAAGGAAAAGAAAAAACAAGTGCAAGAAAAGTAGTATGAGGTAAAAGATGTACGGGAATCATTATGGTGGGTAGGTAATCTTGAACAGGTGAGTCTTGAGTCTGGACTTGAAGATAGAAAGAGTCCATCTATATATAGCCTATATCCTCCTGAGACCCAGCAATGCATTTTTGTCCTCTGTAGTGGACGAGAGTTTCATAGCTTTACTTTAAAATTAAAAATTAAAAAATGTCCACTGAAAAGGACATTATATTCAATTTTTTAAAAAATATATCTGAAAAAAACTGTTGCATCATGCTGTTTCCAATTAAGGCAATTATTTAATGTAAAATGACAAACATGTTTATTTACTGGGTCTCGGGAGGATATGACTCAGTACAAAGTGAGTAAATCTGACTGAGCCTAATTACAAAATGTGTAAGTATTTCTACGTGACAGTGTTGTGTGACTTGTCTTCATGTGGCCTTTTATTCTTGTTTCTTCTGTGAAAAAACATGTGGTGTACAACTGTTTGGCCCCCGTAGTGGAAAGTGAGGGTCATGTTGACGTCCAGTCGTGACCGCGGCGCTGGAAGACGCCCTGTGGCGTGGCGTCTGCCCGGACACATTGTCCTCTGCGCCACAACAAAGCCATGATTTCACTTTAATACCAAACAAGATACTTTTCCACTTTGTTGTTTTTCAACGCCTTAAAACCGCAGTGAGATTTACGGTTCTGTGAGCAGAGCTGTTCCTCTCAACAAAGGGTTTCATTTACTGTCACGCTAACTTGGTATTATATGTATACTTTTGCTCTAAAGCCGCAGGTTTCAGCACCGTACTCCTACTGTGTATCTAAGAGTGATATGAACCGCACAGTAGGGATGTTTTAAGCTCCGTATCTGTGCGGTCCAAAAGGCAGGGATGTTTACCACTGAAACAAAACTGGAAAAGAAAAAAGGACCAAAGATAAACCCAAAGGAAAACACACATCTATTAGATTTATTTTTACCAGTGGCTGCCAGTTACACACGTCCCATTGCTTGGCCATGGATTAATCTCTATAGTTACCATTTATTTGTATTACTTTTTATTGTGGATGCGGTCGCCCAAAGCACAAACCGTTAATCTAATCAGTGCTGTACCGTTGTAGGTTGGTGACGTCAAAACGTGAAGAAACGCCATTAGATACGACCATAGATGTTTAGCTTTAAAGGAGTGATATTTAGCTTTTTTTAATGGAATTATGCATTTTCAAACATTACCCTGTGGTCTCCATAAACTGTAAATGCTCTGCTTGGGTCTGAATTCTTCATTAATTCAACTCCACAGCTCCATCTT
>JAPQRP010000024.1:37512446-37523566 GCA_037367295.1 Apogon hyalosoma | reverse complement strand
TTTGGACATATTTTCAGTTTTTACTCCAACCGCTGCTGCCGATAAACAATTATGTCGTACTCGGAGAAATGTTCATTGGAAGTCTGGACCTTATATGTGCAAATGTCGTGACGTAACTAGTTATAAAACGTAAGAACTTAAGCAGAAATTAAAACAGGCTGTCGAAATCCACTCTATGTTAATTCTGGCAAAAATAAAGATAGTTTTGCAGCACCTGGAGGGTTCAAATTCAAACTATATGAACTATTAGGGTCTAAATACACAAAGAAATGAACCAAAGACTAATAAACGTGAGTTTAGATAAATATGACCCCTCTCACTTCAACTTCTCTCTCTGCACCGTACTATATACAGGGTTTCTACAAGTTAAATCTAAGACTTTTTAAAGACCTTTTAAGACTACTAAGACTACGTTCAGACTGCAGCCAAATGTGGCCCAAATCTGATTTTTTTGCCCATATGTGACCTGTATCCGATCTGTTACAGACAGTTTGAACAGCACAAATCTGATTTTTTCAAATCCGACCCAGGCCACTTTCATAAGCGGTCCTAAATCCGATACACATCCGATTTTTCAATGCGACTTCAGTCTGAACGGCCAGGTCGCATATATCCAATCTTTAAGTCATTGAAATGCGACAAACGTCAAAATTCTGCGTCGCAGGAGGAGGAGCGGTGGGAAAATATATTTACTTCCATAAACACAGCGCGTGCCTGCGTGGTCACGTATTACATCAGGACCTCCTTAGTGCATGTGGGTCACTTCAGGGTCGCATTCAGTTCATACTCAAAACTGCTTGACTGTAAACTAAAGTCGCATTTAATGTGTAATATGAACGTGCACACAAAAAAATTGGATTTCACCAAAAAATCTGAATTGTGCATTAAGACCTGGTGTCTGAATGTAGCCTAAGACAGACTTTAACAGCCTATTTCACAGCCATACTGGCAAAAATTTATGACTCCTAGAATTTAGGAAAATGTATACATTTTTTTTTTCCAACGCCTTGATTCCTACCGTTCCGAATCATTTCTCACCAGAGGCTGCAAAGTTAGCAATAATTGGTTCCTAATTTCAGTATAAATTATCAGGTCGGAATGGATGGAGCTGAGTCGACTAATGTTACTTTCTTTGCAGCTTCGACATTTAACAGACACATTTTAACAAAATACAGAGAACAAGTTTATGGCAACATAAGACCTAACAAATCAAATGTAATACCTTTTAAAAACTTTTTTAAAGTATTAAATGCAGATTTGTAAATTCAAGAATTTTAAGACTTAAGACCCTGCATGAACCCTTTGAATAAGCCAGGGTGTCAAATATACACATCAAAACTGGCCCACGAAAGGGTCCAATCCTCCCTATGGGATAAATTTGTGAAATACAAAAATTACACGTAAGATATTAACAATCAAGGATGACAAGATCATTTTAGTTCACGGACAAAATACAAAACAATATGAATATAAGTGGGTTGGACCAGTAAAATACTATCATAGTAACCTATAAATAATGATAACTCCAAATTTTTCTCTTTGTTTTTAGTGTAAAAAAGTTAAATTGCATGAAAATGTTAATATTTATAAACTATCCTTTCACAAAAAATGTGAATAACCTGAACAAATATGAACAATATGAAATCTCTTAGGAGAAGTGAGTGCAATTTTAACAATATTCTTCCTGTTACTAAATGTTTTGTGTATTTGTAGATCCACTGTCATCATAAGTTATAATGTACATGTATAAATGATAAATTGAAGCTTAATATTGTTATAATTGCACTTTTTTTTCTGAAGAAATTTCAGCTTGTCCATGGTTGTTCATGTTATTTAGATTTTCTAACAGATAGTTTGCCATTGTCAACATTTTCTTAATATAATTTTACTTTTTCCACTCTAAGACAGAGAAGTTTGGAGTCGACATTATTTTAGGTCATTATGATAGTATTTTACTGGTCCGACCAACGTTTGGACTGAATGTAGCCTCTGATTCAAATTAATTTGACACTTCTGGTTTAAACACTTTTCATGATGCTGCTACATAAGTTAAAACTAAAAAATGGTATATTTGCATGACATTGAAACATGC
Organism: Apogon hyalosoma; assembly: GCA_037367295.1. Classification (NCBI taxonomy): domain Eukaryota; kingdom Metazoa; phylum Chordata; class Actinopteri; order Kurtiformes; family Apogonidae; genus Apogon; species Apogon hyalosoma. The sequence continues at coordinate 37,521,474 of JAPQRP010000024.1, read as the reverse complement.
ATTGTATTCTTTTCCTGCACAACAGCAACAAAAACTGCATCTGAGGAGAAAGAAAGCTTTTCAAAGTCGTTTTATCCTGCTTTAAGGCTGACAGATCCAGCTGAAGGGAGGACCTCTTCGGAGTGAGGTCCCTGATGATGAAAAGGAAGGTCAGCACCATGTCATGGAGGTCACCCCCCCCCCAAAGCCCTGTCATTATGGGTTCGGAGGGCTTGGAAGTGCCCTCTTCACATGACCTTCAGCCACTGACCTGCACAGGCTGGACCAGCTTCACTCTGAAGAACATCCACACCGTGGCTATTATACAATGAACCCTAAGGACAACCGCCACATCTACAATCTGTACACAGCATGAGTTTTAGAGGGAAATACCTACAGATATTTTAGACAAAAATGGAAGAGATCATCTGTTTTGCTTAGGAACACTTTAAAAGACGACAAAAAAGTCACGGTGCAAAAAAAAAAAGCAATAAAATTCAGAATGAGGCAGCGTACCTGATGTCATTTTCCTACCAGGGTTACAATTAACAATAAATAAGACTAAAATGTAAAAATAAATGAAAAGTGCAATGAACTATGCATAATTAAGAAGAATTAAATGGCTTTGTGCAATAGGGGACCTTCAATAGTTTTGTAAATGAAATTTCATGACATGTCCGATGTGATTCTGCCCTTTCCTGATGCATGTATGAAAAAATAACTCAGAAAGTGTGAAAAAAATTATACCATAAGTAGTCAGTTCAACTTGTAACTTGTAAAACCAAACGTGAAATCAAAAACCCAGTGGAAAAGATGAAAATAAATGAAAACTAATGACTTTTTATTGGATGAAACTACAACTGTTTCTTTACTCTTTATTAAAGAAATCCAAACTTAACAGTAATGATATTCTGTAATTTCCCAGTTTGGGGAAAAAGTATAAAGTCTGTCTGTACATCCATCCATCCATCCATCCATCCATCCATCCATCCATGATGATTACTGATGATAGATTTAATGTTGAAATAGGTGAGCCTGAAGACTTCAACACAAAAAAATAAATAAATAAATAAAAACTGGAATGCACTTTGTAACATTAACAAGAATAAAAATGACTTTTCTTAAAATGGGACCATTAAAAAATATTAGTTTTGTAAGTCATATTTACATGCATTCTCCTCAGTCCTTGTCCAACATTAGCTTTGTTATTTAGTTCTAATCACCACACGTAAAAACCCAAAACCCAATAGAAAAGATAAATAAAATTTTAAAACATTTTTTTGGATGAAGCTATAACTTTTTCATAACTCTTTTTAAAGATTTTATACTTAAAATATCAAAGAAATCCAAAGTTAATACTAATGATGATTACTGACAATGGACTTGATCTTGAAATAGTGCAAAAGTACAGCCTGAAGACTTCAACGCAAAAAATAAAATAAAATCTGCAATGCAACATTAACAAGACTAAAATGACTTTTCTTAAAATGGGACCATTAAATAATAACAGTTTTGTAAATCATATTTAATGATATGCATCCTCTTCAGTCCTCGCCCAACATTTATTAAGTTCTAATCACTACACATAAAAACCCAAAAGCCAACGGAAAAGATCCATAAATATTAAAACTAATGAAGTTTTTTGGGCTGAAACTACAACTTTTGCATCACTCTTTCCAACGCTCTTATACTGAAAATACAAAACAAATCCAAACTTAACAGTAATGACCACATTACCGATGATGGGTTTCATGTTGGAATAAAGAAGTAGAGCCTGAAGTCCTCAAAGTTTACACTGAGGCCACGCAGGAAGAGTGTGTGTTCCCTGACAGCGTTCAGGTGTTCCAGCAACAATGCATTTCAAAGCCAACTTTAAAGGTCTCCACTTGAGGCAGACAGTGAGATCAAACGGCCGGTCATGCTGCTTTCTAATGACTCCCATATGCTCCAGGAGAGAAACCCTCGTTAAAAACAGACTGTGTGACTCAGTACGAAGCAGCCTCCTCACAATCACACAAATAAACACATGCATACACTAATGAGCCAGTGGAGGAAAGGACTGACTCACTTTCAAAGGAAAGTTGGAAGGAAATTAGAGGTAATATAAACCCCAAAAAAAGGAAAAGTTTAGTGGCTAATCAAAGAAATCCATCTGGCACCAAGTAATTGCTCACATTTGGTGTCAATAAAGCTATCAATAAAGTCATAGCTGCTGAGCTGTCATACCTGGTAGCATTTTCCGATCCTGAACCAGGCTTCTAGGAAGCGCTGGCATGGAATGAGCCCCCGGTTGTACCACCTCCTCAGGGTCTGGTGTGCCATGCTCCAGATGAGCTGACTACTGGACGCCACCAGGTCCTCCATCCCTCTTATGATACGCACAGCCATGGCGGGCCGCCTTTTCTCCCTGACAGCCAGTTTTCTACTAATAACACTTCACTTCAGGCCGCTCTGGTTTGCTTCATCCCTCGGAGGGCAACAATCTGAAAGGAGGATCTACGCTCTATTACGCTGCACACATTGTCTACTATGCCTCCTCAGCTGATGTAATGTCAGTGAGAGTCGGTGCTGTGGAGAGGCTGCCTCAGGCTTGGTCCTGGGCCCCGGTCCAAAACACTGCCTCATAGAGAGCAGGGAGGGCAGGACAGAACCATGAGGCCCCCGCTGCAGAGGCTCCTCCACATAATCACACTTGTATACAAACACAAACATGCGCCCAACTAAGTCTTTCACCAGGAATACTCTCCTATTGTTGCTCATAATAGCAGGAAATATAACAACCCGGTGAAGATGTATTGAAATGTCTTGCAAATGACTTCATCTTTCTATATTTTGTGTTTTATTTCCACACATGTGCCAGCTTCATTGTCTGCAGTGGGTGTGGGAATCATAATTTCCTGAGTAGTCCAGACGTCCACACCCATTTTATTCGGCAGAAACACTAAAAATAATAGCTTGTTCGCATCAGCAGGGATGGTAGTACTGACAGGGCAGAAGTGAAACCGATTAACCGGGGAGGAACGTTTAAGAAAAGCTTTGATGTAAAAAATGTAGCAGCCATCTCCCCCCGTGCATCTGTAATTAATAAGCAAATGTCACACAAAAGACTTGAACACCTGATTCACATAAACAAGGCTGAAGAAACAGGAGGTGGAGCAGCTCTCAGCAGTGACGTGTTGCTTTTCATCTGGAAACAATATCCTGCTGTTTGTTTATGTGACCCCAGTTTCCAAGAACGCTTAAGCGTGCACACTTAACGCTGCGCTGTTTCACCGAACATGAACGCCATAATTGTTTCATTGCAGGCAGACTGTCACATCTAAATCTGCAGTAATATCACACTAGGGGGATGTTTGGAAGGTTAGAGAGGCAGGTCTGTTAATGCACGTCTGTTTAATAATTGTTTTACAGGGAGGCAGTTGTTTGACTTAATTTAAAAGGGTCATATTTATCTAAACCCATTTTTATTAGTCGTTGGTTCATTTATTTGTGCATTTGGTTCAAAAACTTTGAAGTTGCTACGAAGCTATCTTTATGTTCATTTTGGCCAAAAATCGATTTCTACAACCTGTTTCAATTCCTGCTTAATTTGTTACGTCTATAACTAGTTACATCACAACATTTGTACATATGAGGTCAAGACTTCAGACGAACATTCCTCCGAGTACGACATAATTGTTTATCAGCAGCAGCGGTTGTAGTCCAGACTGAAAATGTGTCCAAACTATGAGCCGATTACCTAAAATGTTTAGTTGTTGGTTGAATGGAACTAAGCAGCACAGCCAACAACCTGGAGGGGGCGGGGCCTGAAGTGGCTCTTGTGCATTTAAAGGGCCAGCGCTCAAAACCACCTTTCTGGTGTCATTACTCAGAAACAGGGTTGAAGATGGAGCTGTGGAGTTGAATTAATGAAGAATTCAGACCCAAACATTAGTATTTACAGTTAATGTAGACCACAGGGAAATGTTTTAAAATGCAAAATTCCATTAAAAAAAAAAAAAAAAAAGCAAAATATCACTCCTTTAATTTCTAATAATCGAAAAATTCTGCTGCTGCAGAGGAGCAAATGAGACGAAAAGAAGAACTCGAGCTAAAGATGAGGATTTTTGCAGAAAAACTGTTGGCTGATGTGCCATTGAGCAAAGCACATAATCCCCCCATTGGCTCCCCAGGTGGCTAACATAGCAACCCAGCCCTAGTCTGCGGTGTGTTCCTGTATGTTAAGCCAGTGATGCGTTCAACAAAGAGGCTCAATTTCAGTGTGTGTTGCATGTCCATATGTAAAATATACTGACAAATACAGTTTCTTCTTCTAGAACAGGCTTAGTCAATCATTTGCTTAGAAACATAATATTGTGGCCAACGTCAACAAACATTCACTTCCCAGTGTAACACAAAATTCACAGTAGCACACAAGTATGCACAAATACTAGCGTTGAATTTTAGTTGAAGTTAAAGGTTAACTTACTCTATTATCCCCATAAGGACACTCAATCTGTACATTTACCCACTCTAATGCACATAGTGCTTTAGCGTTAATGATTAGCATGAGCACTTAGGAGCAGTGAGCTGCCATTGAAGACGCTCAGGGACCAAATCCAGGTTTTCATCAGTACCGTGGTCAAGGGCACAGACAGAACCCATGTGGATGGAAGGGAAAACCCACACAACACAGAACGGCTTCAGTCTGACAGCCAATCAAACATGGAACCATCAAGCTATGAGGTGGATATGCTAACCACAACATGACAACGGTGCCCAATGTGGCTTTTAATGTTTTATATTTATATAGTTCATATAAAAAGCAGGAGTCAACCAAAAACTCCAATGTCCTGTGAGGCAAAAGGACTGTTTTTTGTTTATAAACAGACCATATCACAGCTTCAGTTTCACTGGAGAGGTGAGTCTGATGACAAAGTGAAGCAGGGAAAACGCTCTTAATAAATCATACACTTATGCATGTATGACTTTTCAAAGCTCCCGGACTCTCTTGATAAAAGCAATAATTTTACTTCACATAAATCTGAGAATCTGTTGACCTATTGTTGATTTGACTGGCTATATACTGAATTTGTATATAAACACAGACAACTAGCAACTTAAAATCACCATTTTTGTGAAGGAATCTGTTGGCTTTGAAAAGACTAATATAATGGTGTTGGTCTTGTCAGAAAGGGCAGTTTGATACTCAAACTAATACTGGTTTCAGTCAGACTTGCTTTTTTTACACTCCAAATAATTTGTTAAATGTTAAAATGTTTTTTTATGGTGATTGGTGATGGTGATAATTGTTTTATGGTAAATCATGTCACACATGGGCAATATGCATTTGAAATATAGGGCTATTTTTTCATTTTTAATGCCTCATAAATCATATAACTTGATCTGTTTTATAAAAATTCTCACCATACTAGCTCTACAACATGAGAAATAAATACCAAAATGTGAAAGATGCGAGGTGGTTAAATATGGAGATACACTAGGATGAATTTGCCTTGAAACACTAACTTCTTTTACTGACGTTAAAGACATCATCTGCCTTTGAACTCCTGAAAATTTAATGCGTCCATTCTGAATAGATATATTCTTTTTCAGTACCACTTGCTTTTAACATCATCATCCCGCTCCACTTTCAAAGAGCAGTATCTCAAAAACCAATGAATATGTCAGGCTTAATTTCTGTATAGTGTTTACTGGGACGTATAATAACTAGTTAACTAGTTAAAACTATTAAAATGTTTTGCACAAAAAATACAAAAACCAAGGCACTCTCTTATCATTTTAAAATGCCTTTATTAATTATAACGTGTCTCCATGGACCTCACTGAGCCCCAGTGAAGTACTGAAGCTTTTGAACAGAGCCATAAACAAATTGCCCATTTTGGAAATGATTAATTTGGCTTTGGAACCTCTTATCTGCATCTCAAAAGGTCATCAACTCTGTGTAATAGACTGACTATAGATAAGTACAATCTCAACTAACAATTTAATGTGGAATGGTTGCAGAGATTTTCCACTTTGATGTGTATAAATAATAAATGGCATCTCAACACCGACTAGGAGTATCCATGCATTTCACTAAACACTTATGCATCATTTACATCTGCTCCAAATCACCCAATATAACAATATACCGTAGTGTTGAAATGAACAGATTACTGTGTCTATGCAGGCAGTAAACTTATTATAACTACAAACCAAACCCAGGCAGCTGTGACTGTGAGTTTTTATGGAAAATGTGATTATAGTGTACAAATCTATTCAGGCACAAACACAAAACGCATCTATAGAAAATAAACACAAAGTTCTCTGCGGTGGCATTGAACCTCCTGATACTCCCTTGATCTCAATGAGACACTCTAAGCTTCTTAACGTTACACTGGAGGCTGTTTGCAAAAGACTTAAGAAAACATAAGAGTAATATTCCACCAAGAATAGCAATTTGCTGTCTCTATTGTGAACACATTACAAAGAAGACAATTCCATTTCATCTTAAAACCTATTTGAAGTGTAAAAATATCGCCTAACAGGATTAAATACCCTTGATATTGTAATCTAGCGCTACAAAATACAGATGGATGTGTTCCTGGAGGGCAGGATTCGTCATGTGAAATGCATTTTGAGGGTATAAATGCACCATCAGTGGTTAAGCAGGAGAGACAGAGACAGACGCGCGAGGCCACAGCTGCCTGAGGCGACAGCGGGCGGACATATGGCGGACACAAGCTGCTGTTTACCACGCGTCATCGCCGCATGTGTAAAGAAGAGCAGCGTGTTCAGGCCATGACGATAATACATACAGGGTCTCTGGTGCATATAACAAAGCATTACTAACAAAGCAAGTTAACTTTCTTAGAAAAATGTCAATATGTGTCACTTGTCAGGTCAGTCTATTCACCATTCACTTAACCCTGTAGAGCTTGGTTGAGGTCAAAGAAAATGAGAAAGGAAAGTGTAAATTGTTAGTTTTTTGTAATTTTTCTTTGCCAGCGGTGAAGTGCAGCAGCAGATATTGAAAAAAATAGGCTGATTTCACAATTCTGTTTGAAATTACTCCTCTAAACACACAAATATCTTGTTAAAGATTGTTCTTTATGCCCCTTTTATTCATAATGTAGTCAAGTTGCTGACATGTAAAAGCAGATTTTAATTTTTCTGTGTCTTTCTTTTATCTGATGAAATCAATTAGTAACCCTTAACCCTTTATTGGGCACTCACTGAAATACTCTGAAATTCAAAATTTCAACCTTAGTGTGTTATTGGACATTGTCATCTACCTCCTCTTGCCATAAAACATCCGAGCAGCACTTGCTAAAAAGTAAACACATGCAATAAAACAACTGTAATAAGGTCATAACCTGACAAAAATTACTCATATTCACTTTTCACAGCTTCAAAATGTCTATAAAATCTCTGTGAATCACTGTATAGTTTTATAAAAACAACATGCTTCTGGACCTCACTGAGGCATGAGATTGGCCCCATTTTTAATGTTTGAGGAAATTACCAAAAATAGTCACTTGCCTGATAAAGGGTTAAGGACCTAAAACTATTTCTGTGACAATTTCAAGATGATTTTTTTTAACCTTTCTAAAATGACTTATCACCGTTTATTCAAATATTACCCCTTGTATTTTGGATTTTTCAGTGATAATCATGTATTTTCCTATATTTAATTTACGTATGATGTAGAAGTTTACAAAAACTCAGAGTAAATTGTAAGGGTTTTTTTTTTTAGCAGAACAGAGAAAACTGAAGAAAATGTGACTTTTTAAGCAAAATATATCAAAACCAGTTCCTTCATCCACTATCACTGATCCAACTCCGTGGGTTTTACTGGTGAATCAACGTTGTAGAAGATGACGGTGTTTCCACGGTAACTGCAGAGCCTCTGAACGTCCAAATAGGTCATATCTGATGACAAACTGTATTTTACCTGATTTGTTTGCATATATTGATAGAATTAGTGGATCAACAGATATTATACATTTTAAATAAGTAGATGCTTTTAATAATAATAATAATAATAAAAATAATAATACATTTTATTTATAGGCACCTTTCAGGACACTCAAGGTCACCGCACAGAGTTGTTGAAATAAAATAAAACACAATTAAAATTGCACACACATATATAAAACACATACGCACATAAAATGGAAGAATTGGAATTATGAAATTATGGGATGGAGTAGGCCTGTCTGAATAAATAAGTTTTAAGCTGAGATTTGAAAGTGGTGACAGAGTCTGAAGTTTTTGTTTGGAGGTGGATGTTACATGGTTCATACAAGCCAACAATACTCAATAAATAGAAATTCAGACACTGATACACAGAAACAGATATAAACAAACTTTACTCACCTCCCTAGGAAGTAAAACAAAGCCAAATAAAAATGAAAATGAAAGTAATAATTGGTCTATGCATCAGTAGACTAAGGTGTTACATAGTCTGGTGGTAGTAGAATAGCGGAGGTGGAAGTGAATATGAATGTTACTGCATGAGGCTGATTGTTTGCACAAATTCACATCTTATGAGTTCATATTCACCCACAAACCACACATTTCATGCAGTTGCAGGCAGCTACTAATCCCAGGTGACTTCCACTCTCCATTCTCAGGTTGGAGGAGATGTGGAAAGGGGAAATAACCTGCAGCCAAAATGAAATCTATGGTTTTTCACATTCAGGGGGATGTAGGAAGTGTATGTCAACAATGTAGGATGATGCTCAGATCACTAGACATATTAATATCTGGAGCCTCTGACACAGGGGCGTCACACTCAATTTAGTTCAAGGGTCACATACAGACCAATATGATCTCAACTGGGTCGGACCAGTAAAATAATACCATAATAACCTATAAATAATGTCAACTCCATGTTTTAGAGTGAAAAAAGTAAAATTACATTATGGAAAATGTTTGCCTGTACAAAATATCCTTTAAAAAAAAAAAGTGAATAACAGGAACAAACTATCCATCCATCCATCCATTTTCTGAGCCCGCTGTATCCTCACTAGGGTCACGGGGGTCGCTGGAGCCTATCCCAGCC
>JAPQRP010000024.1:37464608-37475782 GCA_037367295.1 Apogon hyalosoma | reverse complement strand
GTGCTTTTATTCATTCCATGTTTTCTTTTCTGTCTGTTTTAGTCACATGATACACACAGGAGTTAGGACTGGATTGCGTAACCATTGTTTTTGATGACTTTTGATGGTCTAATAATTTTTCCGCAGCTGAAGAGATATAGTGCTGTTAGACAGAGTTAAATAAAAACATAAACCTAATGAAAAGACAGATGAACACATCTAGAATGAATTGAATGAAGAGCAGAAAGTAGTTGATCAAACCAATAAAATGCATAACAGACAGTAAGTGTAATTTCCAAAGATCCTGTTAGTACCATAACACAGCTGGATGTAAATATTAATGCCGCGTTCATCACATGATTTGATGAAGACATGATGACGACCACAAGCCCAACACACTGGTCTAGGCTTAATAAAGTTGTTAAATACAAGTTCTCTAATTTAATGCAATAAAAGAAGCTGCATTGCATGAAAAAAGATCTATTGGAGCCTCTCTTATGTCATGTCCACACTAACATGGATATTTTTCGAAACAGATATTTTCGTCCTCTGTTTTAGAACAAATTCTGATCCCATGACAACACAAATTCGACTCCAAAATTTGTCTAAAGTCAAACCATAGTTGTTGTCCAACCTGTGGACACTCACACTGGACGTATCAGATGCAGAGGCTTTAATCTGTCATAAAGGTGTAACTCAGTTGTAAATTTGTGTTTCCTTAATTGTTGGTTGTGGAAGTGGAAGTGCATTCTTTATATGATGTGGATTTGTCCATAACGCTGATCCGGACCGGTCTGATCCATCTCCCAAAGGTATTGATTTGATGTTTCAGGTGCAGCTTCATCACACAAACACATAATAAACATAAATAAAATGGAGCAAGATACCGTCGATTAACAATCTCTGTTTTCCCTAAATCCACAAATACACAAAAACCAGAGTTTTGGAAAGAGTCCTTAAAAATATACATTTTTGTAACCTAAAATGTAATTTACATGAGGACGAGAGGAACAAATACAGACAAAAATATTTGTTCAAGTGGACAATACATGACTTAAACATGAACTTAAGTAACAATAATAGGTTTTGGATTTGGTTTTGGTTAAAATGGTACTTTGACTCTTATATGTACAGTAACTTTACGTAAAAATCGTCTGGTTCTTTCTAATTTGTATAAAGTGAACAAAACCTAAATATGTTAGTGTGTGCTTTTTGTTTGACCACAGGATTTCACAATATTTTTCTGTGTGAAATTATTTTACGTCATTTATTACTTTCACTCATTATTGAACAGAAACGTGAGCTTCAGTTATGTTGCATGTAACTGTTTCGTATGTAGCTGATTTTTATTTACTTCTTTAGTAATATTCTCCACTATTTTTTCTACATATTTTACTTTTATTTATTTATTTATTCACTCATGTCTCTTTTTGCCTGTTCATTCACTGGCCTTTTTAATCTGCTGTTTTGTATATTATGTTTGAGGGGAAAAAATGGTGAAAAATAAAGTATATATATTAAAAAAAAAAAAAAAAAAAGAACAGAAACATAAATAGCTGTAAATGAACCAGAGATGGCAGATTTTCATTGTAGAGCTCCCTCATGTGGACATTCTGAAGAACTGCAGCATTGAACCTTCCATAAAGTTTAACCAATTGCTCATCAAATGTATGGGTTTTACATATAGAAATTCAATTTATACAACCATTACAGTTTAACATGCAGGTGTAAATGTATGATAAACCTACCACATGTATACTTTTAAAATTTTTTAATGATAATCTAACACAAGACAAACAAATATCTCAGATGTGTGTATATTGTGAGATACTAAAGGATTTATAGAGTTTAGAAAATAGTGAGTTGTGAAGTTAATGCTGTTGTACTTATGGATTTCTGGTGCTAAACTTTAGTGAATTTTACAAACTGAAGCCATAAAAAAGTGTAATAATGAGAACTATTCCATCTACTTTGACACAATATCCATGAAATGACTTAATGAAGCCAATACTTCCTGTGTTTTGACTTTACAGATGTTACCCTGTAAACTGGGTCAAAGCAGAAGTATTTCTAAAATGTTTCTAAAACAGGTGATGCCCTGTGGATGAAGTGTGACGTTCACTGTGTTCTCCCCCTCAGCCACTCGGAGGACATCCACCCATCGCCCGGTTCCTCGCAGATCCCCGTTTTTGTGGAGATAAACCGGACGGATCCAGTCTCATGACTTTGCCTTGTCCTTTTCGAGAGTCACTGTAAGAGAGAATCGAAACCTTCACAGGGTTTGGGGATTAGGACGCAGCTGGAAAGACACTGTACATCCTGAGGAAGATGAGTCAGCTTCACATCAAGTGAAAACAGAGGAAAGAACATCTGACTCTTAATCTCAATATTTTTACAACTTTTCAACTGTTTTAAATCAATTAATACATTATTTTAAATGACTCACAATGACTTTCATTTTCTCTTGATGATAAACTCTTAATAACTTCCTGTTACTAATAAATCACTTTCTCAGCATTTAATAAAACAAACCCTTTCCTTATTTTCTTTTTTATGACTGTAAAGTGAATGTGACTGCTGTACTCAGAGGTTTATTGAGGACACTTTCCAGTTCAAAATGATTCTGTCTATACAAGCTGTGACAGTACCCCCAAGTGGACATCATGTGCAGTGCAATAAATATCTGCTGCCATGAACGTTAATAGTCATGTATTGTAAATGTAATTACCCCCTGCCCCCCAAAGGGGAGACAAGGGGTATTATTTTTGGTCCAGTTTGTTTGTTTGTTAACACTTTAGCAGCAAAATTATTGGTTGAATTCATATTAAATTGGGTTTATAGATTGCCAGTGACCCAGAATAGATCTGATTACATTTTGGGAACAGTATCAATCGATCAAACTTTATTTGTATCGTACTTTTCATACATGTTACATGTAGCACAAAGTGCTTTACATCAAACCCCCCACTGTCCCGCAGTTGCAAATAGAAATAAAAATAAAAGCAACAACATAAAGTAATGTTAAAAAGTAAGAGTTTAATTAAAAGCTAAACTAAAAAGATAGGTTTTGCTTTTACTTTTAAACATATGAACACTCGCAGCAGACCTCAGGTCCTCAGGTAGGCTGTTCCACTGTTTGGGGCCATAAAAGCTGAATGAGGCCTCACCATGAGTTTTGGAGTGGACACTAGGAACAGTTTGTCAAAGTTCAAATTTTGTATGAATTTTTAAATCTTTTTTTCACCCATTTACTTATAATGGACAAAATTTCAAATGACTGCAGCAGCAAAACTATTGGTTGAATTCATACCAAATTGGGTTTCTAGATTGCCACTGACCCAGAATAGATCTGATTACATTTTGGGAAAAGTAGGTCAATTTCAAATGTTTTATGATTTTTTTTTTTAAATAAATTTTTTCACCAGTTTTCTTATAATGGGCGAAATTTCACATGTTTATAAAAACAACTATTTTGTTTCAATTTACTTAAAACTTGGCACACATATAGAGGCAACTGATTTGTTGACATCAGCACACGCATAGACATGATGACATCAGCTGGATCAATGCCAAAATAAGCTACAATACATGCGAGGGTATTTTAGTCTCCACCTTCTGGAGACTAAAATACACGTCTAAACATTATTAAGTTCTTATTAAGGATGTTTTGATCATATTTAGATCTTCATCACATCAGAATGAAAACTCATCATTTTCCTTTCCTAATCCTGCCCCATGTGACATAAGTAACTACTCTACTTAACTTGACAAAAAAAAGCATAATGTAAACAATGATAATATTTTACTTTTTGTTGTATAAGGTTGTATTTATTTATATTTTTTTAGAGCAGAAAGTTAACTGTAAATGAGTAGCTTCTGTTGATCCTATTGTTTTCTTGCCTCATGGCTTTTCTACAGCTTTTGTGATTTACAGTCACAGAAAAACTGATTAGACCATCAAAAGTCATCAAAAACAATAATATTTTTTTTCCGCGACTGTATTTATTATATTTTTGTATTTGTAATTTTTTTATTTTTCATTATCTTTCTTGATGCTGCATGCTCAATGCCCTACACTTTATGCTGTTGCTTCCTCAACCAGTGAATTTCCTCTTTGTTGGGTTGATAAAGTTTCATCTTATCTGAATTTTTGTGATAATCCCCCTTCCCTTCAGTTGTAGCACCACTCTTAACAAACAGAATCAAAGCACATATTTGCAGAAGAGCAGTTCAAACTCTATCAAAAGAGACAAAAACATGAAAACATCTGATCAATGCACAAAGCTGTTGTTTGTCATGAATGTCAGATTGTGTGGTGGTTTTTGTCGCCTTCTTATGGACGCAATAATGAACTACAGCTGGATGGCTGATAGATCACAGTCATGCCTTTTTTTAGTTTTTTTAAAATCACTTTTATGTCGCCTGCACTTTATTACATGTTCAGCTTTCATCGTGCAGCGCTCGGTGACGTCTGTTTTCGGGAATTTCCTCGAAAAAAATCAGCTATATTTACTTGTTTGTCTTCTTTAGCTGCTCTTTCATAGCCTGTGAAACACTTTAATCTTTGTGATCTGTGGGCGCTCAGTCGACTGACCCTGCAAACCCAACCATTCAGACCAGACAATCTGCCTTCAGGGGAGGAATCAGTACATGAATGACTGAACTATGCCAAAGAACAAGTCATATCATGCTTAATGTTCAAAGTTTGTGCGTGTTTTAAATCCACGTTTCTACCTTTTCCCAGTGATTACCTCTGGCTGCACATGTACACTGAAGCTTTAAACTGTGATAAATAAACAAATATGCACTTTATATGCAGACTCCGTAGCACAAGTGGAAGCATGTGACTCTACTATAAAAAACTGCAAGAACACAACCCATGTCAAATTATAAGACTCATCATACTTATACATTTCACACTCATTTTAGAGGCAAAGAAATAAGCAAAAGCTGTGAAATGAGAAGGGGAATCACAGAAGATGAAAGAATGGCAACACTGATGTCAGAGAGTTAAATCAGAATCCAACATGACGTCAAAGTATGTGGCCGACGTGTTCGGAACTTTAAATGGAGAAGTTTTTCACAGCAGACTGAAAGAACAAAAGTGAAAGGATAGAAAATAAAAACGCACGACAAACAGATAGACTGGGGGGAAATTTACATTCAAGGGGGGATATGCACGCAGAATGACTAAGAAATGGGGAAAAGAAGAAAAAGAAAATATTTTTTCACACTAGTACAGGGATGTCAATCGCATTTTAGTTCAGGGGTCACATGCAGCCCAATTTGATCTCCAGTTAAATAATAGGCGTATTAACCAATAAGTAATAACCGTTAGAGGGAAAACACAGTCAGATTACATCATGAAAATGTGATTAAACCAAGCTACATTGTGGCGTGAAATTTCTTTAGAAAATCAAGTGCAATTTCAACAATATAATGTCTCAGCTTATAAATAACACAACTTTGAGATGACAAACAAACAAACAAACAGAATAATATTCAAATTGCACTGATTTCTCTTTGGAAATCTCAGGTTCTTAATATTTGTTCAGGTTATTCAGATTTAATTATGAGAAAGGTAAATATTTTCATAATGTAACTTTACTTTTTTCACATTAACCCATAAAAACCCAAACACCCACTGGCAACCAAAACCATCTACTGATCTAAAGTCTTTAATAACTGTTGATTCACTAAATCTATCAATCCATGTGAATACTTGGTGTAAAATACAGTTTATCATCTTCTCATGGTCATCAGATATGACCCATTTGGATGTTCAGAGGCTCCGTGGTTACCGTGGAAACACCATCATCTTCTACAACATTGAGTCACCAGTAAAACCCATGGAGCTGGATGGAGACACTTATTTTACGTTCAGTTATCGATATATTTGCTGATAAAGTCACTATTTTTCTTCAGTTTTCTCTGTTTCTGATATAACATTGATCAACTTTAATCTGAGTTTTTATAAACATGTACATTGTTTGTAAATGACATGTGGGAAAATACCTGATGTTCACTGAAAAAAACACAAAATACAGAGGATAATGTCATAATAAATGGCGATAAATCACTCAAGAAAAGTTAAATAGAGAGAGAGAATCATTGGGCAGCTTCCACAAAGGTTATGTTGGGTCTTCATGGGTTAAACCAAGGAGAAATCTCATCTTATCAGGCCTGAACTAAAACCAGTTCAATACCCTTGATGTTTAATGTTGTCAGTGTCGTTTTTTGCACAAATTCATCTTGCGGGCCAGATCGGACCCTTTTCAGGAGCTGGTTTTGGCCCGCAGGCCATATATTTGACACCCCTGCACTAGTAGGATGAGAGGATCAATACCGCTTGTGTTTGTATCAACAGGGCTTGAGCTGTAGAGTGAAGCCGATGCTTTATTATTATATCAAAGTGTAATACCACTAACAGCCACTAGATGCTGCTCCGTAAAAGAGACTTAAACTTGAACTTCTCTAAAAAAAAATCATCATACATGTTTTGATTCTAGTCTCATTTGTTTTATTTATGCATTCTATTTAGAGTTCTGTGATCAGTTGATAAGTTGGTTGGTTGATTGATTAATTGATCGATTGATTGAAGGATTAGTTGCAAATGATTACATGCAATTCAGAAAACTTTAAGGATGAATCAAAGGTTTTTCTCCGGAGACACAGTAACACTATGTTATTAACTAGGCAAAATGTAAAATTTCAACAACGACCCTTCATGATCCTGTAACTCCACCCCTTTTGTCCAAATATGCTCACTTCTGTTAACAATACATAGAATAAAAAAAGATGAAAGATTCCAGTTTTGCTTGTTCAACTGTTAATGAAAGCATAACAGCTAACCAGTGGCTCATTAGCTTAAGCTTTGACCGCGTTACCTCGTTCTCCTGACGTTTACAGCAGTTCATTTTATGGTTAAGCAGAGTGGATTTTTAATCTGTGATAAGGAGAGATTAGTTTGAGGAGAACGGGTTATTTTTGATAAATTTTGATATCGTTTTTTTGCACATAGTTGCCACTGTAGTCTGAGGGGAAATTATATTTTAAAGGAAGCTTAGTCATATTTATGCTATTTACATTTAGCCATATTTACAGAGTGTGCATCTGTCACTATACGGAGATTACAGAATGGCAAGTTTTTTATAGTCAATTCCAGGAAGAAAGCATTCACGTCTGACTGGATAAAAGACACATGAAAGCACAAGCAACGGATGAACCACGAACAACGACCACCTTAAACATTAAATCAAACTGTATAAAGTGTTATGAGTTTAACAGCTTAAAGGAACAGGTATAATTACACCTGTGCTCCTAATAGATGGACCAAAGATTCAGATGTGACTAAACTGAGGCTGATTAGCTTTAGCCTTGACCGCGTTTATCACTGTGAGTCAATGGGACCAGTTCTCTGATGTTTAGGACAGTAAATCTTGTGGTTCAGGGTAGACCACAAAATGTCTTCGCTTTAATGGGAGGGACTATTGATGTGTGGTGAGTTGGTTATTTTAACCAATGTCCTCCATCCATTAATTAAATACAGCTCCAACTAGAATTAGTGGACAGTTAGTATAACTTAGAATTGGGTAAAAGTTAGTTTGATTATTAAAAAAAAAAAAAAAAGAAGAAACAAAAAGAAAAGAAAGAAAATAATAAAAAGCATATGCATTCTTAATTTTTTTAAAAAAAAATCACTTTTTCTGTTTTGTGAAAAATGTTAAATTAGCAAGAAATACGTACCATCAGTATCAGCCAAGTGCAATGACTATAATTTATTTTTATATTTTTGGTTAAAATACTATAAATACAACTGAAACCGAATGTCCACCTCTGTATATCCATCTCCTTTATGTTTACACCTGCATCTGATTATCTGCTGGTTCACATGCATGACTTGTTTCGACAGAATTAGGGAGAGTGGAACACGTCATAAAATATAATAGATATATATATGGAAAGCAAAATATGAGTTACAGTTTAAAAAGGTGTTATGAAGAATACAGTTAACACTGGTTATTTACAGATACTTTATTAAGTCTGCATTATTCAGTCTGAAATGTGAAAAGGCATCACTGATGTCCTTCACTAATTTCCCATAAACCCCAGACCCCATACAACCATTAGACATACCTGAACCACAGAATCTGTCCTCACATAGCACAAGGACATGGACTCAACAGTGGACATGTATGCTAAACGGTGAATTTACACTAAATGAAGTGTAAATATGTGGAGAGATGGTGTGTGATAACTGATAACTGAAGCTTTTCTGGAACTGAACCACAATCCATCTGGAAACATACACAGGACAGTACTATTACACACATTGTACTTCAGTCAGCACTATTACACACATTGTACTTTAGTTAGTGGTATTATACATATTTCATTCAGGTTTGAAAGAGAAAAAAACTTTTTCTAAGGGGAAAACAATTGTGAAAACTAAATATATATTTGAAAAATGCAAACAATAATGTCCATAATAATGTTGGTGTTTGAAGGCTTTTAATGGCTAAGTTTGTAGATGAAGCTGTAATCATGCAATAACTGGTGCTGAGACTAAGCGCAATAACTTAGTTAAACACAGAATGTTTTAATCTATAATCTATAAAGGCAGTTTTACTTGTACTTGACAATACCGCTGTCAAGGACAAATGCGGTACAGTATGCACGAATACACAACAGCATAAAAACTACCACATCTAGAAGCCATGAACATGCTGTCATATATATATATTTTTCTTTTTTTTTTTTGTCTGAGCGACATGTATGTTTGCATAGTTAGAGCTTTAAATACTAATAAAGTATTTTGATTCTGATTACACCAATCCCACTGGTCTTGCAGGACGTAGCAACAGCATCTTTGCAATCGCATCAGGACAGATGTTGTTTTGGAGGAACATGTGTGAATGAGGAAGTATAGTAGTAATTACATCACAACAAATGAAAATGAAGCAAAAAAAAGATATAAGTCTTTGTCAAAACTACCATTCTGAGTAAGGAGATTGTTCTTTTTCAAAGTAATTCAGTTCAATTCAGTTTTATTTGTAGAGCCCTATATCACAACAAGGTTGTCTCCCAGGGCTTTACAGAGTTAGCTCGATATAAACAAACAACAGTCAAATAAACAGCAGATGAAGGAAATGGATTAATGTCCATCCCCCGTCCTTAGACCCTCCTTCTCAGCAAGGAAAAACTCCAAAAACCCAGTGGGAAAAGAGAAACCTGAAGGAGAACCACAGTGAAGGACAGATCCACTCCCATGGACGGACAGGCTAATATAATGCACTTGAACTGATATCTTATGTATACAGGAAATGAGCAGTACTGTGTAAATGCCAAAAATGGACGTAAATATGTTAACTGCCAGAGCCTCTAGCGACACTCAAGGGCTTGTATGAAGTGAAATACATTTAACCCCAACAACATTAAGTATAGATTATCTCTTTAGATAGAAAAACCTCATATAATGCTCATTTACGCTCTAAGAGATGTTCTTGTTAAAGCTTGAATTTATATGGTTGGTATGCAGGTTTTTGCTTTATTTACAAGTCTTATTGATTTGTCTAACTCTTTTGTTTCCGAAATAAAACTATTTATAAATTCACATTCACAGATCTGTTAAATACTGCATCTAAAATATGTAATAACTGTCTGTATATTTTTCTTATGCTAAATCCCTCCAGGATTTGATTCCATAAAGACATGGCGAGACTGAGATCTATTAGATAAAAATGAAGAAAAGGCACAAGAGCCACTTGTGCCCATAATAAATCATATCAAAACAAACATCTCTGGCCTGAGATTCTGACTGGGAGTGAATCGGTCTCTACATTCCAGTGTCTGCTGGTGGTATTCCATGTGTGCATTCACACTCATGAGTGGTTTCCAAACTGCTTTAGCTCCAGACCCACTGTCTCCTCAGGACCAAATTTACAAGAATATGTCACGGATTGCCCTAATGGTAACCTCTGGGGCAGAAAAGTGAAATCACTGCAGAAGTGCAAAATTCTCCAGTCAGTTAAATGTTCTCTATGGTTTTGAAGGGAATTAATCCACATAGACTTCCAAATTAAAGGGGTCATATTTCTCTAAACCCACTGTTATTAGTCTGTGGTTCATTTATTTGTGTATTTGGGCCCTAATAGTTCATACAGTTTGAATTTGAACCCTCCAGGTGCTGCAAAGTTATCTTTATATCCAATTTGGCAAAAATTGAGTGGATTTGTACAACCTGTTTTAATTCCTTCTTAATTCGTTACGTCTATAATTAGTTTCGTCACGACATTTGCACATATAAAGTCAAGACTTCTGATGAACATTTCTCCGAGTACAACGTAATTGTTTATCAGCAGCAGTGATTGTAATAAAAACTGAAAATATGTCCAAAGTTCGAGCCGATTATCTAAAACGTTGGTTGTATTAACGAACAAAAGTGGCTGAACAGGACAGAAAGCAGTCAACAACCTGGAGGGGGCGGGGTCATGTGCATTTAAAGGGCCAGAGCTACAAACGACCTTGCTCATGTCATTACTCAGAAATAGGGTTGATGATGGAGCTGTGGAGTTGAATGAATGAAGAATTCAGACCCAAGCAGAGCATTTACAGTTTATGTAGAGCACAGGGAAACGTTTTAAAATGAAGAATTCCATTTAAAAAAGCAAAATATTACTCCTTTAAAATGTTCAACCTGAAATAAACATGTTTACAGCCTGGTACGACAAATGTTTTAGGTCTCTACAGTTCATTTCTCTTCATGACGACTGTACGGTGGTGCGATTTTTATATAACTCATCTGTCACCAAAACTGAATACATGATTAAAGGCGTGGCTACTGTGATTGACAGATGCCATTTGTTCTTTATTAACTTAAGCTCAGATGCAGATTCTGACACTCAGAGCTCTAGCTTTTTTTTTTGTTGTTGTTTTTTAATTAAACGTATTTTTGTCACTGATAGGCAGCTTAACTGACTGTAGCTGTGTTTAAGGAGTTAGACCGGGGGTGTCCAAACCCGGTCCTCGAGGGCCAGTATCCTGCATGTTTTAGATATGTCTCTCTTCCAGCACACCTGGAAGCCATTCCATCATTATCAGGCTAACGCAGAGCTTGGTGATGAGCTGATCATTAATTGAACCAGGTGTGCTGGAAGAGGGAAATATCTAAAACATGCAGGATACTGGCCCTCGAG
>JAPQRP010000024.1:37391520-37401626 GCA_037367295.1 Apogon hyalosoma | reverse complement strand
CATTATTATTATATATTACCCCTCTATCCCGTACTAAATTAAAAAATGATTCTGTTTCCTGGTGTGTCCACACATACCGTGCCATGTTTCTTTTAAAACTCTTCTTTACTTGTTGTAACGTCTGTCAGCATCCAGGTTTTATTAGTCACGTGACTCTAGTTGTGGAAAAAGGTCTTTTCATTGCAGTTTTGCGTCATATACCAATTTCGGTGCGCCTGAAAAACCAGCTATTGCAGCTCAAAAACTTTTCGAGTTTTGACGAAGTTGTTGTTTTTCCATAAGGCAAATGTTTATGCATAAATTATTTTTGTGCAATTTGAGGACCAATGGAAAAGTGGCCAGTGTTTGTTTTACTGTGTGGTGGTGTTACTTGCATACTGGACGATCCTGCTCTCCTACTTTTGTGCAAAAGCTGCAGAAAACTACACACTTCACTGCAGGTTTTGTGGTTAGCTTCCACCATCATCCACCATAACATGCATATTTGTATAACTGTGTCAATCCTTGAATCAGTTCTTTTGCAAGCCACAGCATGATTTAGGGATGGGGGAGGATGGGGCTCACCATAGTGCCCCATCCCCCCAACTGGACCTCTGACTTCTGTGCTTGCAAAACAACCTTCCACTTTGTCCACACGCTTCTCACAGCACTGAAAGAAATGAAAAAGGACCAAAAGTGATTTAAAAAAGTGTTTAATTCTTTTGAAATGTAGAAAAACTGACCCAATATTCATTATTTATCCAGGAATTACAATGTTAAAAGTATTAGCTTTAACTATCAACTTTGCACAAATTAAAATAAAAAGGCTTGTTTTAACCTGCAACAAGAAACATGCAATGGTCAGATTCAACTCAACAAAACTTGTTGCTATTTTAATGAGGTTATCAGGTGTGCAGGTACCAGATTGTCTGATAAAGTCAACTGAACCTTTACTCAAATACTCTACTTCGGTGCAACTTTTAGTTTCTTGTGTTTGAGGGTGAATTTTGGATTATTTCCTTTTTATGCTTTTACTCCACTACATTATAGAGAGGAATATCTCACCTCTTACTCCATTGCAGTTATTTGTTTTGCAGGAAGTGACCAAAAGTTATTACAAACATGTTTCATTCTCCTACTCCACTACAGTTATTTTGTACAGGACTAGTATTGCTTGTGGACTTCTGGTAATATATAATTATCAGTAAAGTAAAAATTCCATTGAAGATAATTTCTGCAAACACAAAGGTCCTGTGATAATATTAGGCCTGCGTGAATCGACATCTGTGATTTGCAACGGATTTTGTTTCCTTTGCAACATTTTTATTGTCCATCATTTTGACGGACAGCGTTGCATAACACATTGTCTATCATTTTAAATTTTTTTAAGAATAATGAGACATATTTAGTAGTATTTAATGTTCAAAAACATCTCAATGATGCAGCAACTGTAGTTGCAGCTGGCTGATAAACCGTGATATCATGTAATATATACAGCACTTTTAATTAGCATGGTATCTGTTTGCAAGCTTTCTACTTGTATGTTCACGTTGTGTCAAATACCATGCAGTTAGGGTTATGTGAACCGGAGATCTTGGCATAAATTGACATGCCATCAAATGGTGTTGAACACATGAAAGGTAGAAAATGCATATGTATAGCACACCAAATGCCATAAGAACTGGCGTATTACTTGCTTGTCTTTCATCCTCAACCATATCAGCCCCTCTTTTTTCACCACGTTTATGAATGCCATCACATTTACTGGGCTTTATAAAATAACTTAGGAGACATTTTGCATTAGCAAAGTAGCATATAATTTTGCCTCAAGTCAGCTAAACAATGAGACAAGAGTTGACAATGACTGATTAATATGCACACTCGCCATCAATTGGATGGGGGTTTACTACAGGTAAACTACCGGTGAGTCATGTGACAGAAGTACCGGTGTTGTATTCAGCATAGTGATGAACGGTGGCACTGTGGGGTTCTATACAGGTAGGATACTGTTATGGACTGTTTGATGCCTTGTTAAGAGACAGACTAGCAATCCTGTGAGCAAGTTCTATTCAGTGTGAAAACGTTCTTTGGTAGACTACCCTCAGTATTTTAACCTGTCAAAATGATGGACAGCCTTTAGAATTTTCTGTCATCTTTAAAAAAAAATCTGTCAGTGATGGAATATTTTCAGTTAACTTGACCTCTGCTCTGCAGTCTTATTTAACCTACTCCCTGGTTGAGATTTAAGAGGATTTCACGTGGAAGTTCATAAGGTTTATGTCACAAAACAGCAAGAATATTTATGTTAAACTGCAAACATAAATCACTCAGAACAGTGACATCTTAAAAGATGGATGGAGCTACACACAACCAGAGATTCACCAGTTAAACTAGTCCTGTCCAAATAGAGCTGAAGATGACCTTTTACTTTTAAAGTGAAATATTTTCCCCACCCCCAAAGGTGAGGCAAGGGGTAATTGTTTTGGGTTTGGTTTGCTTCTTTGTTTGTTAACACTTTAGCAGCAAAACTATTGGTTGAATTCATGCCAAATTTAGTTTATATATTGCCAGTGACCCAGAATAGATGTGAATACATTTTGGGAAAAGTTCTAATTTTTATGAATTTTTAAAATATTTTTTTCCCCCATTTACTTATAATGGCTGAAATTTGTTTCTGTCGATGCTGACGTTGGCACATACTTAGACATGATGACATCAGCTGGATCGATGCTAAAATAAGCAACAATACGTGCGAGGGGTGGGGTTTGTTCCTGGCACCACTTGTTTTATTTGGCTTTGAATACTTTTACTTTTTAAGAAAGACACGCTTTTGCTTTGAACAAATGTGTAGTTCCTGTTTTTACATTTAGAACACTGGGGAATAATGAATACAGTGCATGATACAGTACTAAATAAACTTAGGTAAAAACATACAGTTTAGGGACAAATCTGGAGAAAAATATCAGTTTTGCAAAATATTCACATAAGTATATACAGGGGTGTAAGTCAAAAGCATACTGAGAGAAATAAGTCTGTATTTAAAATCAAACCAAAACCAAAAATCCAAGTGAATCCAAGAACATTTTTCCCCTCGAAGTAAACACTTCCACCTGAGCAGCCTGATATTAGCATTAACCACCTGTGAAGCCAAATTCTGCCTATACTGGTAGTTTCATAGTAAGTAAATAAACCAAACGCATAATGTAACAAGCAAGGCAAGTTTATTTGTATAGCACAATTCATATTCAAACTGTTTTATAAAAATAAAAGATGTATTGAATACATAGACAGGAATAAGGATTAAAACGGTAAAATATAGAATTTTAACCTTTGAAGACCCAAACAGCCACTGGCAACCAAAATCATCTACTGAACTAAAATGTTTAAACCTGTTGATCCGCTACTCCTATCAATACGTGTAAATAATTGGTGTAAAATACAGTTATTCATCTTTTCATGGTCATCAGATATGACCCATTTGGACGTTCAGAGGCTCCGTAGTTACCGTGGAAACACCATCATCTTCTCCAACATTAATTCACCAGTAAAACCCATGGAGTCGGGTCAATGACAGTACAATGACAATTACTGATATCAGTTTTCCTTATTTCTGATATAATAACCCTCAACTTTAATCAGGGGTTTTATGAAAATCTACATAATCAGTAAAGAAAATATGAGAAAATACCAGATTTTCATTGGGGAAAAAAATGCAAAATACAGAGGCTAATATTGTAATAAATAGCAATAACTCCCTTAAGAAAGGTTAAATAGAGAGGAAAAAATCATTTGGGAAAAATCTAATCGTTAAAATAAGAATAGAAGAGTGCAGATAAAGCCATTTCAGTTGCCATATACAGAGCTACAAAGAAGTATTTTCAGCTTGGACTTAAACATTGTCAGAGTTTCGGCTTGTCTAATATCACCATCATCATCAGTATTTTATGTTGTTTTAAGTTCCAGACACCCCAGTGGAGATTCTTGTGGATCTTCTAAAAAAGGCCAAAGACATAGCGACAGCAAATGGCGGTGTTCCCAAAGAGCTGACGGGTCGCCTGCAGGAGGCTTTGGACATCGCTAGTGGCCTGGACGAATACCTGGAGAGAATGACCACACAGGAAAGCCAACCTCTGGCAGAGCTTTACGAGTATGTACAGACCGCTTCACAATAGTGACTGTTTTGTAAGATTAAAAAGAAAGAAGAGCTGGTCATTTCTGTGTATTTAAATGTAGAAAAACCATCACACATGACTGGGATCGGGTGCATAAAGAGGGCAAGACCATGTTCCGGCTTCCCAAGGAGTGCATCACCGGACACGTGGAAGGTCTGTTTTACCACCCCGCCCCTGAAGGGGAGGCAAGGGGTATTGTTTTTGGTTTGTTTCTTTGTTTCTTAGTTTTTTAGCACTCTAGTGGCCAAACTGTTGGTTGAATTCATATGAAACTGGCTTTATAGATTGCCAGTGACACAGAATAGATCTGATTACATTTTGGAAAAAGTAGGTCAAAGTTCGAATTTTTTTTGAATTTTTAAAATCTTTTTTTTTCCCATTTACTTATAAAGGGCAACATTTTAAATGTCTGTAGCAGCAAAACTATTGGTTGAATTCATACTAAATTGGATTTATAGATTACCAGTGACCTAGAATAGATGTGGTAACATTTTGGGAAAAGTAGGTCAAAGTTCAAAGTTTTTATGAATTTTTAAATCTTTTTTCCTCCCCTTTACTTACAATGGGCAACAGTTCAAATGCTTGTAAAAACATCAAATTTGTTTCAGTTTACTTTAAACTTGGCACATGTATAGAGGCAACTGATATAGTAACATCACCACATGCATAGACATGATGACATCAGCAGGATCAATGCCAACATAAGCTACGATACGTGTGAGGGACGGGCTTTGTTGAGCCTGGGACCACTTGTTTTTTATTTAACTGTTATTTAAACAGGTCAGTCCCACTGAGATGGGGGATCTCTTTTTCAAGAGGGACCTGGACAATACGGCAGCGATACAGTCACATAATTACAGTTTTACAATAATAAACACATTTTTAAATACAGAGAAAACATACAATCAGTGGAAACATTTTCAGACCAACTGCCTTGATCCCAGAGTTTTAACATTCTCTTAAAAATCAATCAGACTTAAGCTCATTCCAAGTATAAGGAGCTAAAACCCCAAAAGATTTCTTTCCTAATTCAGTCCTTATCTTAGGAACAAACAGTGTCAAAGTGTTCATTGAGCCAATTGTAACTTCCATGATTCCAAGTTCATTTCATTTCATTTATTTTATCCACATATATTAAAAGAACCAAGTATAAAATTACATTACATTTTGCATTTACAGTACATTATGTGAAATGGGACATCTTGGGAAGCTGAAGAGCTTTGTGAAAGGGGCCTAGGCACTAAAAATAAATAACACATGTAACAATAATGCAACACATTTTACAGTAAGACAAACCTGAAAATATCCACCCTTTTCAAGCACCCACACTCTCACACAGTGCAGGTTTACATGATAAGCACATTGATCCACAGTCTCTCACACACACTCACATACACAAAATAAAAATAATGATAATGAAAGGTAACACTGAACATAAATTAGAAGGAAGTCTCCCCAAAATTGATTTGTAAATGAATATATATCAGTGACTGAGCCGACGAGCAGATACCGATGACCAGTTCACTTTTCTGTACAGAAGGACAGTTTGTAATGAATCTCAGAACCCTGTGATAAACACGGTCCACCAGATGAAGAGAATGGGCAGGTGCGTTCATATAAAACATGTCTCTGTAGTCCAGTACAGGTAAAAATGTTGAGTCCACCAATTTCCGTTTTACATAAAAAGAGAACACATCTTGTTTCTACAATAAAATCCCGATAGCAGCTTCAGCTTTTTGACAACATACAGAATAATCATCTGTGCACCTGATTAAAGTTTTTTTGATGGGATATTGTTTAAGCTTTTATTTTTCGGTTTCCTTGGCAGGCCAGACCCTGAAAATGCTGGTCCATATGAGTCAAGCCAAAAGGATCCTGGAGATCGGCATGTTCACGGGTTACGGAGCTCTGTCCATGGCTGAAGGGCTTCCAGATGACGGCTGCTTGGTTGCCTGTGAGTTAGAGCCGTACCTCCAAGAATTCGCTCAGCCCATCTTTGACAAGTCTCCACATGGCAAGAAGATCAGAGTGATAACCGGATCCGCCCTTGACACGTTAAAGGTGAGAAAACAGTCCTAAAAAGTGACAGAAACACCTTCAGGCAGCAGAGGTGTTAAGTGTCTGAGGCTCCTTCATTATAACCTGTCAAGAAGAAAATGCATAGAATGTTAATGTTGTTTTTTTCCCATGTGTTTGTATTCCACGTGCCTGCAAACTGGTTTTCTGCGTACGTTTTTTTTAAACGTTACTGAACTCACTGACTTTCTGTTGATCAGCACAACATTTATGCAACGCTGGCTCGTTAGCTAACATTCAGTTTACACAGGGTTCGTACGGATGCTTGAAATCCTTGAAAATGTTTGAATTTCAACGTTACGTTTTCAAGGTCTGAAAAAGTGCTTGAATTTTACTTTAAGTGCTTGCAATTCTAACTTTCTGATCAATTCAAACATTTCCTTCAGCCATTGGCGGGTGTTAGAGTGGCACAATATATCGTTTGTGCATCGACGCTGCGATGTACATGTGTGCAATAGTCACATCGCAGGTCCTGCAATGTAGGAAGCAAATGAAGTCAACATGTTCTCATCTAATTTTAAGGGTACACACTTCACGCAGCAATCCACCAATCACATTCGTTCTTAATTCAGTTTGAACTGAGTCGAAAATTACCATAAACGAAGACTTGGTGCCAAAAAGAAAAGCAACGTCAGTTATCTGGAATTATTTCAGCTACAAGAAGGATGATATTGAAACACATATTCTGTATTGATATTGCCATGCATCTGTTGTCACAACGAGAGGAAACGCAACTAATTTGTTTGACCGTTTACATCGGCACCACACAGCTATTATATACTCCTGAGTATTTTTTCATATCGCAATATACATTGCAGGGTTAAAAAAAAGTAATGTCAGTTTTTTCCAATATCATGCAGCCCTTGTGGGTGTGTGTTTTTGTTTTTCACAGCAAACTAATTTTCTACCTGCCATTGGCGCTTGGCGGGTGTTGATTTTATGCCCTGAGTATAATACAACCTTTATTATGGAACATGCACACAATTCGCATTTTATTATGTCTTGTTTTTATGAGTTCTCAATTATTGGCTTATTAATTCAATGAATACAAAGCTATTGTATTCAAGAGGATATTTGTAGTGAATGCAGTGGACAAGCATATGTTTGAGTATCTTGTTTTCCTTGTCTTTACCAATGTGGTTTGTATGTTATGCGAGCATTGACCAAAGGTTGTCGGGCATTTCTTTTTCTGACCCATGAGCCACATGTCTAGTTTATTATTAACAGTCTGACCTTTCAGGACTTGGCTGCTGCAGGAGAACAGTTCGACATGGTCTTCATTGATGCTGACAAGAGCAATTACATCAACTACTACAACTTTATCCTGGACAACAACCTCCTGAGATTGCAAGGGGTCATCTGTGTGGACAACTCACTGTTTAAAGCCAAAGTCTATCTTAAAGACACCACAGATGAGAATGGGCTGGCACTTAGGGAGTTCAACCAGTTTGTGTCTAATGATCCACGTGTTGAACAGGTACCTTGTGAACCATTAGTACAATGTGGTTTTTCCCGTTTGTCTATATGCTGATGATGTTACTCTTATTTTTTTTAGGTCATTGTCCCTCTTAGAGATGGCATTAGTATCATCCGCCGGGTGTCTGCAGCCACTGAATGTTCAAGGACAGAGGTAACGTCAGGATGCTTGAACTTTAATTATAATCACAAATTCCCATCAGCGATTTCTGAAAAGCAACTGTGAAGATTGAATTCATAGAAATGCATAAAACAATCTGTTATTTACATAATTAATTCAGTGTCTTTTGAAAATCTTGCAGATTAAAGTCCAATTGTAAAAAGGTTGGATGTAGACACAATTAAAAAAATTAAAAAACACACAGTATTTAAAACCGTTTATTCCACTTAAACTTATAGTATTAAAGCAGGCAGGTCCACATGGATGGATGGATGGATGGATGGACGGACTGACGGATGGATGGACGAATGGGTGGAGGGAGGGATGGGTGTGTGGATGGACAGATGGATGGACGGACTAACAGATGGAGGGATGGACAGATGTGTTTGGATGAATGAATGGGTGTATGGATGGATGGACGGATGGATGGATGTACAGATGGGTGTGTGGATGGACAGATTTTTTTCCAAAGTCAGTCCTTATCTTTGGAACCAACGGTTTCCACGTGCCCAAAGTGGGTAAAACCTCTCAGTTGAGGTGCAGATGAGGTTTACGTCTCTTCTCAGATGCAATATTTTCCATGAACCTTATTAATAAGATAATTTTCTGTACTTTATTGGTTATTTTCAGAGTAAAATAACAAACGATGAGGTTTTCCGTGGCGTCGCGGGCCGTCCCATCCTGGACCGGCTGCGTCTCGATGGAAAGACGGCCTACGTGACGGGAGCGGGGCAGGGCATCGGCCGGGCATTCGCCCACGCCCTGGGTGAGGCCGGCGCCAATGTGGCGGTGGTCGACATGGACCGAGAGAAAGCTGAGACAGTGGCTAAAGAACTCTCACTTAAAGGTACGAGGATTTAATACCACAGTGGTGAGAGAAATTTATGTTCCCTTCTTTTTTAGACCTTATCATGAGATTTATGGTATTTATGCTGATTTTCTTTTTATACGAAGAAAAAATGCACAAGTAGTTCTGGTTAATGGTTAAAATTTATAAAAGGGCTAGCTTTTGGGTTGATGTTTCTGTGTTTTTACTTGAAAATATTAATACTACACTATGAAAATTAAAGTAGGAAAAGTGCAGAATTAAAACCTGACCATGAAAAGTTAAAAGTACTTAAGTATTATGTATTATTACTTGAACATTATGGTAAAAGTGTTAATTTATCAGTCAAATGTTCCATGTCACTGTTGTGTATATGTTATATCTGGTGTTTTTGGCCTGATTTTACTGTTGCATTTATGAATATTTTCCTTTTTTCTTCATTTAACTCTTTTATGTACTGTTAGTTGTTTAATCTACAGCAACACATCATATTTTATTAGATCTTCACGTATGTCTTAATATTTTTCAAGAGCTCAGAAAACCAGGCCTGTTTTCAGCCTGTGACGGTAAATTCACAGCCAGTTTAAGGGGGATTTAAAGGGTTTATTTAGCTTAAGAAAGAAGAAAACTTTCTCAGCCCATACAAGAAGGTGGTGGAGTATTAGAATCTGAAAATTAAAGCTATCAGGTGACTGTGGTGAAGTAAAAGGAACAATTTAAAACTATGTCAAACCATCAGTCTGCAGCACTGATTTAATTAAAAAAAATAAAAAAAATCTCTTAAAGCATGGGTGCTAAACATACGGCCCGTGGGCCAAAACCAGCCCGCCAAAGGGTCCAGTCCAGATCGTAGGATAATTTTGTGAAATGCAAAAATTACACCACTACCAAGATAATAATCATTTTAGTTCAGGTTCCACATTCAGCCCAATTCAATCTTAAGTGGGTCAGACCAGTAAAATACCGTCAGAATAACTCAGACTCAGATTTGTCATTCAATCGATGGCACATGATAGAACGAAATAGAGTTACCCAGGTCTCAGTGTTTGTAGCATGAGAAAGATACAGTAAAATATAAAGTATGTTAAAGGTAAATAGAAAAGAATAAAAACTAATATGTACCAAATATGCAAAAATTATTAATAAAATAATTAATTTTTTATATAAATAACTTCAAACTCCAAATAACTCCAAATTGCAACTTACATTTTTCTCTTCTGTTTTAGTGTAAAAAAAAAAAGTAAAATTACATGAAAATATTTACATTTACAAATTATGCTTTCACAAAAATTAACCTGAACAAATATGAACTATCTGAAATGTCTTAAGTGGAATTGGATCAATATTCTGTCTGTTACTAAATGTTTTGTGTATTTGTAGATCCACTGTGATCTGTAAGTTGTAATGTACATGTGTA
>JAPQRP010000024.1:37378687-37391420 GCA_037367295.1 Apogon hyalosoma | reverse complement strand
TAGAGTTTGTAAATATAAACATTTTCCTAATGTAATTTTACCTTTTTCTTTCTAAAACCTAGAGAAAAGTTTGAGGTTGATAGTATTTATATATTGTTATGTTATTATTTTACTGATCCAACCCACTTCAGATCGTTTTAGGCTGAATGTGGCCCCTGAACTAAAATGAGTTTGACAGCCTTGCCTTAAAGTTTTCTCTGAATTTACAGAAAAACAAAAGAAATCTTTTAAGTTCACTCTGCAAAGAAAGTAAAATTGTGGCTTTAAAATGAACTCGACTGAAACTCCAGCCTCTAATCATCTATGAGCCTTCATTCTGAGCGCTAACACTTAGAAAAATAAATGAAAACTCAAGGCCTTCAAGACCTGTCGTGGGTCTTTGAAAATTTTGAAGTGATACACATAAAAATATGTAAAAATATAAATAAGGCTCTGAAATGCCGTACACCTCTACACCTTGGTGATCCATGAACTGAACTCACACCCTCATTCCTCCACCTACACAATCACACTAATCTTTAACGTATTTATTTATGTTGTGTTTTTTTTTTAGAAATGTAACTAAAATGATCTATAGTCCTGCAATATAAAATACGGACTTAAAAAAACAGATGCATCTTTGGGTTCACACCTGATGCCGACTGATGAAACAATAAAGGAAAAACAGAATAAATACATGGGATGCAGAGGTCCAAAACACTGATCAGAACCTTTGGGGGTTTAAACAGCTTTCAGAGCCTGAAATGGTTTCTTTAGAGGTATGTTATTCTGTCATATGGAAGAATCTGTCCCACATTCAGACCTTGATCACCTCTATCTTCAATGGTTTGTTGGAATTTTCAGGCTCATTTAGTGGGAGTTGGATTTACAACCAGGGTTGAAGTCACACTTCAACCTTTTAAAACCTAGAACTATTTTTGTGGCCTACACTTAACCTTTCTTACGTGATTTATTACTGTTTATTATTATATACCCTGCATTTTTTGTGAAAATTATATATTTTCTTGTATTTACTTTATTATTATTGTTAGTAGTAGTAGTAGTAGTAGTAACAACCTTTATTTAACCAGGAAAAAATGACTTGTTGAGATTAAAAATCTCTTTTCTGTACTTGAGCTTTGTGTGAACCTTTCCCCTTTTAATGTGATGTTGTGATTGTATGACGTGGTGCGCTCCCCTATTCTGTTTTTTTTGTGTTATTGCTTTAACTGAAAACTAGTGGTCCGTAAAAGGAAATTGTGGAACTTTTTACATCCATCCTATTTTATTTTCTTGAATGATTAAGGCTGTAATTAATGTATGCGATGGACATTTGCCTTTCCAATAAAAAGATAATTACCAAAAAAAAAAAATCCTTTCTAAAGTGTTCTAGCCATGACAAGTAGAACACCACCAATAATTTAAAAGGTACTAAACGTATACAACAATGCAGTTTAAAAGCATCTCAAAGCAGAACCCGATTCAATCAGTCTGAAAAACATCTACATCCAGATTTATCCTTAATTCACTGATCATGTAGATGTTCATAAAAGCTCAGAGTAAATTCAAAGGTTATTATATCAGAACAGAGAAAAATGAAAAAAAGTGAGTTTGTCCAGTAAATTTTATGATTAACTGAACATAAACCCAGTGTGTCCATCCACTGTCATTGATCCAACGCCATGGGTTTTACTGGTGAATCAATGTTGTAGAAGATGATGGCGTTTCCATGGTAACTATGGAGCCTCTGAACATCCAAATGGGTCATATCTGATGACCGTGAAAAGGTGATAAACTGCATTTTACATCAATTATTTCCATGTATTGATAGGATTAGTGGATCAGTATGTATGACACATCTTAGATCAGTGGATCATTTTGGTTGCCAGTGACTGTTGAAGTCTTTGAGGGTTAAATTGCTAATGATGGAGTCATTTAGTTTGGTGACCAGCAGATGGCAGCGTTGTACAGGATAAAAACACCCTGCTTGGCCAGATTCACTCTCTATAACCTTTCATTGTGATTTGTACCTTCTGTTTCCACATCAGCTACTTAACAAAAGCTCAGCCTCTATAAACTAATGCCATAGAAGTTCCTTTTTCTTTCTTTTTTTTTTTTCATTCAGGGATCAATGCGATCTCAATCTCCGCTGACATCAGCAAATCAGACGATGTCCAGAGGATGATTGACAGCATTGTGTCCAAATGGGGAGCGGTCCACATCGCCTGCAACAACGCAGGCATTAACATGAACTCAGCCAGTGAAGACACCAGTTTAGAGGAGTGGGACCGAACTTTTAACGTCAACCTGAGGGGGACGTTCATGTGCTGCCAGGTGTGTATCCACTGTCTCTGCTGTTTTATGTACATTATAGGTCAGGAGGCAAGGTTTTTTATTCATCATGTACAGTGTCATACAAGCACAAAACCAAAAAATAACAACAAAAACAATAAGACAACCTCTGTATTGACTCTAGTTTTGTGGGTTCAGTTATAATTCCTGCTCTGGTCGATACTAGTGTGAAATTAGGTGTGAAGACCAATTCTGTCAGTTATTTATTTCCTTGAAAATGTATTTACGTCATGGTTGATCTTCAGGTTTTTAATTAAAAATGGAATTTAGAGGAAGAACTAAAAACTGTGGTAATTAAATAAATTTAGGTACTCAGTTGAATGGATCTTTTTTTTTTTGCTCAAAATGTATAAATTGCACAAAACATAAAGTGAAGGACAAACATTATTTTCATTTTGTTTCACACATGTGAATGCAGGTTACATTATACAGTAACTGCAAATTATTTTAACAGATTTAGCTCAAACACATTTGCTCCTGTTTGATGAAAAGCTGATGAAAACCATGGGTCATTTCTGTCGAGGGGGTTTTAACGCTGCATCAATAAGCAGAAAACAGTTAAACATGTTAATCTTTTACTTTTGTAAGAAAAAAAACTGAACATACATGCTTTCACAGCAGAGAAAAACTGCATAGCTTGGAATTAAATTAAAACAAATGAATTAAAAATGTACAATTTCTTCACCAGTTACAAATATTTCTGTACTTCCAGTTTACCAGGGAAAATATGCTGAAAGAACCAAATTGTTTCTTCATCATGTATTCCTTTAGTAGTCTATTTCTGAAAAAAAGAAAAGAAAAAGAGAAAGAGGAAAAACTAGTTAGAACCTGACCTAATTACCGATGCTCTTACCAGCTTTGGTTTCTGTTACTATATTTAGGTCCAAATGATCTCATCACAGTTGGACGGTTAAAACTTAACATCCCACCCCGGGTTTGGGATCCACTGGATGTTTTTGTTGAGCCACTATTTCTGTCTGAAGGATAAACCGGATGTGTTGTGTTGGGGTTTTGAGGTAGCGTATCAGCGTCATAATGAGGTGTTTTAATGTGTCTCTCTCCCCCCGAATCCTCGCCTTAGGCTGCAGGTCGAGTGATGTTGAAGCAAGGATACGGCAAGATTATCAACACAGCCTCCATGGCCAGTCTAATAGGTGAGTGATGCTTCTATTCCCCCACCCTCTCTCTGGAGCCCCTCCACGTCTGCGCTTAATCCCCTCGTTTGGTGTGGAGAGAAGGGCCGAGACGAGGAGATCTGGGGGGCGGTGTTGAAAGCAGTGTCGTACTGTATAGATATGTGAAGAATCTACTTTATCATCAGTCAGAAAGTTACATGAGTTAAGATTTTAAAGGTGAAATAGGAGCAAAAATGTGCTTTGAAGCCTCTGGAAACCGAACACACCAAACTTTCAGACTATGTAATTTAAGGTTTTACCCACTTAGAGGTGAGTCTCAAAAAGTTTAACCCAAAATGCAACCTTAACTTTATCTGTCTGGTCCTGGGCTTGCATTGGGTTGTACATTTATTACACTTTTATCTACAAAAATAAATCTATCCCAGGCAGTTTTCCCACTCCAATTAAATTGCTTTGATTAGCTACTACTAGTTAACCCTTTAAGCACCAAAGATGTAATTTTGCGACAAGCAACATAACTGAATGAAACACAGCTTTTTGAATTTTTTATCAAAATTTGAAAAAAAAAACAACAAAAAACTCCAGTACCTAAAGGATCAACCAACTTTTTGTTTTGTCAGTAGCTGTGTCACTCATTAAATATTCCATTATACACTATTTTTGGTATTTTGTTGAAGTCCGTTAATATATAGTGAACATCATTGTTGACTCCAGATCAAAAGTACTGACCACTGCATTTATGCTATATGCTGATAAAAATCCCGCAATGCAATGTGCTATATTTTACAGATATTAAAATTGCAATTATTGTGCAAACTATTATTTATGATGGACATTGCAAAGTGTCTAAAACCTCTATTGGCTGCTCACTAATGACACTAATATGTGTTGAATAAGAAAGTGATTTTTGGACACAGCTACTACTATCTGTATGTAAAGATGTATTCCTCATGACAAAGCTAAAGCATCTTTAGCTCCCACTGGTGGCCGGTTGCAGAATAGGTCTTAAGTCCTGCCCCCTCTGTGTCATTCAGTGGACTTAAACTGAACTAAAATCTTAAAACATAAACTAAAGGTGAAACCAAAAAACAAAAATTAAAGCAAAAGAAACCTAAATAAATGAAAAAAAAACAAAGAACCGCTAAACTAAATCTAGCAAACCATAAAAGACAAACCGAAAAATAAAACAAAAGCAAAACCACACCTAGACAAACTGAAAAATAAATTAAAATGTAAAACTAAACCTGAATAAACCCCCCAAAAATTGAAACTAAATTAAAATACACATACTCGATACATTTTTCCCCAAAGGTAATTTTTTTAATGCTGATCAGTTTATTTTTAATAATTTAGTTAATCTATTTTTATTTCATCTGCTTTTACATTATGAATGAATAGGAGCAGAAAGGACAACAATTGTATATTTTTTTTCCCCTCTTTAACAAAATACTTGTGCATTTACCGTAATAACAAACAGAATTCGTAATTAATCTGATATAATAAAAACAGATGATTGTCGGCCGTAATCGCTAAACCCAAGGTCATCAAACCCAACTGTAAACCAATCCTGCGAATGTTGCGTTTACTGTTTTTACTGCAGTGGGAGGAAACAGCGTCACAGTGTCCATCTTTATATACAGTCTACGATTAGTACATAAACGCTGTGAAAGAATTAGTTTTTCTTCAAATGTATGGCTTTGGCCTTAATAATTCTACTCTTTCACCTTGTCTAACCTCTTTCTCTTTTCACTTATCACATGATGCTCCTAAAACCAGTGCAAGCAGCTAGTAAAACTATGTGTCACATGTAACTGACGTATTAACATAGTATTCAACTGTATTCAAGGTTGTATAACTGTTTTATTTTACCGACATGTGATGGTTTTGCTCTGTATTTTCACTCTCATGTGTATGGATGCTTAACCACACTCTCAACACTGATACCATATCCATTTTTACTGCTTTAAGCTAAACTTCCAGCAGCTTTAAGTGCATGTTTTGCAGAGAAAACTTGGGTGAACCTGCACATTGCAAACGGATTAGCCAGCTTTTCTCCTCAGCAACTTTTACCCCAGTTAAACTGTTGTATAAAGATGCATCCACCCCTGCATACAGCATAGCAGGAAATACAAAGTGTTGTGATTGCGTCTCAGCGAGGCAGTTTTGCATCATAATAAACATCCCCTCTCTGCGGAGCTGTCTGGAGGATGTGAAAGGCAACCTGAGGTCCAACATGGGAAGGGAGGGTTCCTGTGCAACGGCAAAACCCCAACCTGTGCCAGCAGCCTTGTTTGAACAGCGGAAGACACTTTTAGAGTTTAGCGAGAGCCTAGTAAAAGCCTTGTAATTCGCAGCCGGGTGTAATGTTCCTCCTCCAACAGGTTCCTCCAGAGAAACAGCAACACTTCATCAGCAGTATAGTCAAATCGCCAGTAAACCGCTGTGCCATATGGGCCCCAGTCCCGACTGCAGGGGCAATCTGTAAAACAGGAGCATGCTGGTAAATAGAGGCCAGCATAAAAAAATGATCAATTACTCACATTACATACAGTCCTTCAGGAATTTACTTTATTGGTCTGGACATCTGTTATAATATTGTCATAATGTGTAATCAGATGGGACCTGTTCTAGCCAAGTGGAAGCCCAAAAAGCAGCCGTAAATGCCCAATTAAAATGCACAATGACAGCTTTTTGTCCATCTGCTAGAATGGAATGTGTGTCCACTTAAGCCACACACACACACACACACTTCGACCGTCAACCACAGTTTTTTGGGTTTTTTTTTTTCCTGAATGATGGCCAGCAGCTCAAAGGCAACATCCACGCTTGATTTGTTCACACTTTGAGTTTTTTGGCTGTGTGATGACCTTACAGAGGGATTTGTGACTGTTCCACTTATACCTGCAGATCTCAGCTGCGTATTACACTTAGAGAAATAGCGACAGTGGCGCCATTCTGGAGGAAAAAAAAAAAAGAAAAAAGTGCATCATTTGAACCTCTTATCTGCACAGAATTCACAATGTACAAGGCGTTCCTGATAAAGAGCATGTTTTCTCCCACTTGAAATGGGCAATAAGTAGCAGGGTGAATGTTAAAGAGGGCTTTGGAGAATGCTCTCCTTCTGCCTCCTTTTCCCTTCTCTGGGGATTACTGCTCTTTAAGACGGCGAAAACATCAATGCAGGTTTATTTAAAGGATGAAGGCATTTTCTGAATGGTATTTTGAGGCCGTATCATCAGGTCTTGAGCGAGGATTAGTGCTGTTAGGCATTTTGAGCTGTGTTTCCTGTCCTGATAAGTCGGATTTCACCTTCAATCTGCATGTAAGCCCTGGGCTCTGCTCCTCCTCGCCTGCTCCTCTGAGGTCCTAGCCTTCCCTTATCCAGCCCGGCCCAGTCCGGCCTTACCTTCTTCCGCTATCTCCACCAACTCGGCATCCTTCCCCGCCTTTTACATCTCATTTCTAACTTCCGCCTCTCGCCTCCTTTTTATCTGAGCGCTGTATGCGGGATGCTGCAGCTCCTCTCCACAGGACCGGTCCCTGCCTCTCTGCAGCTGGCCGGTATTCATCATCCCAGACTCACACTGAAGCCATTTGGCAGTCAGATTGGCGGGTGATGAGGTTAACTACTAAAGTTGTATGTAACTTGGAGCCTTCCTTCTGATGATTAATCAACCAGCGGAAAATGAGCCCCTGTCCCGGCATCCCATGCAGTGTGCAGCATCTGTGATGGTCAAGGCAAACAAATGGCTCCCTGCCTTTGTTGCTGAGGACAGAGCATAACTGGACATTATAAGCAATTAATTTTACATGGCTTCATCCGCAGAGTCCCCCGCAGCTAATGGAAGAGCTTTTATGTAGTATCCACAAGAGCATTATATACAATGTATATGTTTTACCCTTTTCAGAAAGACAAACTAGTGTTGACTTTCCTTTAAAACACTCTAAAAATGAATCTTTAATGAAAACTGTGAATTATAGAAACACTTTATTAATGATACATGGTTAAAAATGTCATCTGGGAGCTCTTTACACTACACAGCATAAGAGAGTAGGGTAATAATGTGATAATAAAGCAGGAATTATTAAGAAATATAAGTAGAACACACTGTATTTCATGCAGTTAATGTTGAAATTACCACCTTTCATATTCAGTTTTATGCTGGGAGTGTTAATAACATCATGAAAAAAACAACCAATACTGTCTCATTATAATCAGAATATTAATAAAAATACATTTATTAACGTACTGGAAATTTCACACAGTATCAGCAAGAACTTGTCTCTGATCGTGGCTGATGACTAATGTTAATATTATCAACTGGAATCACTGACTTTTAGGGAAAACGTTAGCTCTTTTTATAGATAGTTTGACAACACTGGACTTTAATTGAAACCAGAATTTGTTGAGCACCTCAGGGTTTTCAGCTATGTGAACATGTGCATTATCCGACCTCACTCCAAGGCCTTTTTATGTGGATTCATGATCTGAGGATAAAATGAGCTAAATTGGTGATTATTTTTTTGTATAGATATAAACATCAGGCCCATGAAGACTAAAGCGAAGTATCCATCAAGAGTCCATCATCTTAGTTCTAAATTATTCCAAATATTTCAGACTCTGTATCTTATTCTTGAGTTTTTTTTCCCCCCATTTTCCTGCTGTAGAACCAACATTAAGTACCATCATTGTTTGGGTTGAAGCCTTTTGGTACCTGGTTTACATCTCAGAACCCCCCCAAACAAAACAAGATCAAGGTTTTAGCGACATCTGTTCATCTGCTTTGATAATATTCTCATCATACTTTAATCTTTGACCAGAAATTTTTTTTACCACTTGCACAAATTTTGAAACTGCACCCATTTTTTTTTTCCTTTTTAGGTGTTGAATGCATCTGAATTTTAATCACTTTGAGTTTATAGACGTAAAATACTAGTGTGATATACTGTGAATGACTCAAAATATTGCAATGTTGATAAAATCAGGGTTTTTTTCCCCCTTGTAATTAACTCGTGGTCAATTTCAAGGTTGTTTATTGATATATATATGTTGTTTAATTTTTGGTCAGTTGTAGAATTTAACGGCAATATCAGCATTTGTCCTTTTTCTGCTTCAAACTAACATTATTATATTGACCTAAAATTGGATCTCTTGTTATCACTGCATTAATAGTTCGATATGTGAGATTTTTGAGGGCTCATGTTATCACAGGTCTTTGTTCATGCTAGCTAATGCCATTTCTTAGTTAAACACTGTCTCTTTTGTGTATGTCCATGATGGCCAGAGGCTGATTCTAATAGATTTGAATCAGTCTTTTATATTTATATTTGTATTTGTTTGAATTGCGATGTATTATTTTGTTACCTGCCTCTGAACTACGGATGCAAAACAGCATTTTAGCTATAATCTGGCATATTGACATCTGACGTTGTTTCAATACAGATGTTTATTAATGTACAATGTCCCTACTAAATAAATAAATAAATAAATGTTTCCACAGAAATCCCCACACTCCCAAATTCTTCAGTATCTCTCAAGTGGCAACTATTTGCAAAGTAGCTACCGTTAGCTTAGAAATCTAGTTGGCTAATGTTAACCTTCTTCGCTTTAGCATAAAAACATGCCTGGATCTTGAGCAACATTATACCTTTGCTATAAACTTTTTGCATTTTTAATTAAAATATAGCTCTGTAATTGTGAATTGTAAAAATAATAACTGGGCAACGTGGTGGCATAGTGGTTAGCGCTTCCATCTTAGAGCAAGAAGGTTCCGGATGCTAATGGCTAATGTTAATGCTAGGTATGTATGTATTATCAGTAATATATGGGGATTGAATTTCCCAGGGATAATAAAGCAAGTTAACCTTTTTTATCGTTAACATTTTGCCATTAGCAGGTTGCTTTATTATTACCAATCTAGATATTTTTGCTTTGTTGCTGTTTCTAAATATGTTTTCTTATCACTTCTTTTATTTTAGTCTATTTTCTTTTAGTTCTTTCTATTTGTGTGTGTGTGTGTGTGCGCACATATATGATTGTGTGGTGGTGGTTAGTGCTGGTGGGGTGTACTGATTTTATATTTATATGACAAGCACTTTGTGCTACATTTTACTGTATGAAAAGTGCTGTATAAATAAAGATTGATTGATTGATTCTGCTCCTTTTTACATAAATCTCAGTGTAACATTGTGCATATACTTGGGTATTACCCGCCTCATCATTATCTATAAACCATTTTCTCACTATTGCCCTGTTGTTGCTGAGTTGTGACCTAAAGTGCTACATGTTATGGTTATAAAACCCTGTTTCCACTGGAAGTAGAAGCTCTTTTCTATCCTCTCCCCTTCAGTGCCTCACCCCCAGAAGCAGCTTTCATACAACACATCGAAGGCAGGAGTGGTCAAACTGACTCAGACTCTGGGCACCGAATGGATCGACCGAGGAGTGCGTGTCAACTGCATCTCGCCGTAAGTGCTGTCTGTCTACCGCCGGCCTCGCTCTTTTACAGCTGTGCCAAAACACACTCGTCCACCTTTGGGTGTTGTAAAGGTTTGAGCTGCAGAAAGGGAAGTGGTGATTAGTGCGCTTTCATATGAAGAGCCCCATTTGAGAATGATGCACTAATTTAAGTCCTCAAACAATGCATCAGTGCTTAATTAGATGACGTCTTGAGGGATGAATCAACCAAACACTTGCTCTAATTGTTCTATTCAATTAGGGAATCAAATTTGCAACCTCACTCCAAGTGTCGGCGCAACAATAGCAGCTTGTTTGTATCTATTTGTCTGTGCAGCTGAGCGGTGGAAAGAAAAAAGGGGAAGACGTGAAGGGCTGAGTGTGTGTCGATGTATGTGTGTGTGTTAAGTGGAGCGTCCCTTAGCCCCAGCCATCCCTGAGCAAATCCGTCCGGTGGCGGCGGGCGAGCCAGGCCCAGTCACAGCCCCAGAACAAAGCCCCCCACACACACACACACACACACACGCACACACTTACACACACACGCCATGCTCAGCTTTATTTATCGGCAGCTTGTTTGCTAATTTTAATTTGCAAAGAAGCAATTCTCTTTCCCCTCGCTAACTGGGTGTCTCAATGGGCCGCTGATTTCTTTGAAGTGACAGTCGGTAAATATGCATAAAAAAGGGACACAATTAGCGCTCACGAGGTTGACTGGAGCCTGATTCCATTGGCAACTTTAGCCGCAGCGGTGATAAGCTGCATTATCTAGAAAAT
This sequence comes from Apogon hyalosoma, assembly GCA_037367295.1. NCBI lineage: Eukaryota > Metazoa > Chordata > Actinopteri > Kurtiformes > Apogonidae > Apogon > Apogon hyalosoma. Next base: position 37,380,719 of record JAPQRP010000024.1, on the reverse strand, counting down.
TGGCTGAGGGAAAACAGTACCTCTGATTGCCAGGAAAGGTTCCAGATAACAGGGCAGCTGAAGAGAAATATAATTGAGGTGGAATATGTTAACCAAGGTGTCACACGCTCCTTGGAAGTGCTAATTTACCCAAATGTTGGAATTCCATATCAAGGCGCGGGTATACAGTGAACAATGATTCAGGCCTCGCAGCTTTTAGTCACTGTCATGTCAATTGTGCAAAAAGTCAGAAGTCGCCGCACATTAGGCGAAGCCCGGTGTGTTGACATATTTATTTAAATGGAAGCCCTGTGATGTTTCTACCACACAGGGTGGAAAGAGCTGCATCTGTTGTAACTGAGGCTTGGTATCGGAACTCAAAAAGAGGAAAAACTAAAACTGACCTCTAGTTGAGTCATGAACCAGAATACCGGTTATAATATAAACGCTGACGTCGCTGTTTGGGCTGATTGTATTAAGTATATTTATTACAGATATGACTCTTTTGCAGGGAAAACCATCTCCGCTTCTGATTGTTAAATAAAAGACGAGACTATAAGCTTCACAAATAAATGAGAAAAAACCTAATGAGATCAAATGGAAATTAACTGAATTTTTATTGCTATCTTGCTACATACATCCAATGTGTATGCATTTATCCGTCCATATTTAATGTATTCAGTGTCATATTAGCTTATTACATGCTCTGGAGCTTTTATTTGTGCAGATTTGATTCTGGCATCACTTTCTTCCTGGTAAAAACAATATTAACAATGCATCTTAGCTAGCTAAGAAAGGCCAAACAACATATCGTTAGCCTTATAGCATAATTGCCCAAGTCATATTTTTGGCCAATTGTGATACCTCCATAACTCAACTCCTAACACTGCTGTTTCATTTTCTGTTTCTTTTTTTTTTCCATTGATGTGTATACAAGAGGAACAAAGGCACTTACATATACCAGGGCACACTGATGTCAACATTAACCATGTTTGTATACACCATTAGATTTACATCTGCATATTTTGAAGAACAAATAACAATGAAACCCGACAAACAATACAATGAACAAAATACTAAAACATAACTGCTGCATCATTTTATGCAAATGTCACAGTTTGATCAAAAATATTACTTGGAAAATGATGCTATGATGCTAACGATATACATTTTATTTTGGTTCTTTTTACACACAACTCTGGATCCCATTTAGATGCAAAAATAACCAATAGTACAATTACATTCCTATTTATTTATTTTACAATTTCTGCCACCATGGCCCACGAAATGTTGAACTGAGGCAGATTTATAACAACAATTACCCATAACTTTGGGATTTTATGACTGTAACAATCCACCTTTGTTAAAACATGGTCCCACTACAGGTCAGTAATAAAAACATGTGCAGAGAAATAATTATAACACTTGATTTGAGGTTTATTTACCACTTCAAGTAAAACTCCAATCCCAAGAATGTTGAGACACTGTGTAAAATGTAAATAAAAGCCAAATACAATGATGTGCAAATGTCATATTTACAGATACCATCAAATGTGTAGACAGATAAATAATCTATAAAGTCTGATATTCCCTGATACTGTCCTTACTGTCAGGTAGGGCTGGGCGATATAAAACGATAACAATATATATTGCGATATAACTTTTCCTCGATAAGAATAGAAGACATGCTCGTTACAACTTTGATAGAATTCATTCGTCCATGTTTTGACAGATGTGAGAACAGACGATCATAATTAAGTAGCACTGAACCAATCACACTAGAGCCACTTCAAGTTAGGTTGACACACAAAGTACAGGTGTACGAGCAGCCGCAGCACACACGCTAATGTTTGGGCTACAGCGGGAGGTAATGAGTGTTCCCTCGGGAGAAAATATGACCGAGAACTCTGGCAACCGGTTTACTGAAAAATAGGTTGCAAAAGGTTTCAGTTCCGGTGCACAACAGAGGCATAAAAGCTGGGAGTTGAGTTGGACGGTCAAAGCATGTTTTTTCACTTTTGGTTTACGCCAGTTATGGCAGGGAGGTACGATG
>JAPQRP010000024.1:37363813-37378677 GCA_037367295.1 Apogon hyalosoma | reverse complement strand
CCCCCCCCCCCCATTCTAAGAGCGGAGGGAGGGACTTCTCCATAAGTACCAATACATGCATTTCTTTCTTTCTCACCTCTCTCTGTCTAATGTCCTCGCAACTAACTTATGAGTAACGGAAGATTTAAGCTTGAAAAAAATTGTGATTCCATTTATATCGTGATACATGTCGATATCGTCTGATATGAAAAAAAATATCATGAAATGATGTTCTTCCATATCGCCCAGCCCTACTGTCAGGTTGTCATGGTCAGTGCAACTTATCACCTGTTTTCTTCCACATTCCACTCATGCTCAGTCTCTGTTTCAAAGTAGTTTCAGCTCATTTCAATCAGAAGTCATAAGAGGAATATTAGAGCGATGCATTTTAGAAGTACTTAACCAAAGGCTATGAGCAAATTATTCCAGACGTCCCCTCATACCCGTGGGCTCTTCCTGAGATGTGCCAGTCATTAAAGTGCCACCAGTCCCACAGTAAATATCATCAGAGATGCCATGCCATGCCCTTTCTTCAGCGGATAATTGGGTTTATTTTTGTCACCAAAGTGGTGGCTCTGAAGCTACGCTGTCACTCCTGGCTCTGAATCGTGATGCCTTCTGATTTCATTGTGTTTTTTTTTTTCCTCCCTTCTTTCTCCCTCTCTCCCTCTGTCTTTCTTTTCAGGGGGATTGTTGACACCCCTCTCATCCACTCAGAGAGTCTGAGGCCTCTGGTGCAGCGCTGGCTGTCAGATATCCCTGCTGGTAGACTGGCTCAAGTGACAGACCTGCAAGCTGCAGTGGTCTACTTGGCATCTGACGCCTCCGACTACATGACAGGGCATAACTTAGTCATAGAGGGTGGGCAAAGTCTGTGGTAGACTCGGTAGATGAAGAGATGAAAACTTTTTTTCCTTGACGCTCTCCTGAGATTAGTTTTGGAAACAGGTGGATCTCCTCACGACGCTTTCACACAGCGCTATTAGTTTCACCTCCACCAATATGTAATGTGTTGTGATATGATAAACTTTATTTCAAACATGCGTAGTAACAAAACACATGGGTGAATGAAAGACTAAGAGAAACCACAACAAGCCAACCAAAAAAGAACACAATGTACAACTACCTCATTGTGGCTCCTCAACAACACTTTGTCCGAAATGGAGCAGGAAGAAGCCGAGCTTATATCGTCCTACCCCAGTTTACATAACTGATATATACAGGAAAAAAAAAAGAACATGTCAGCACAGAGTTGCTGAAAAACAGCTCAAGTTATAATATACCATAGAAAACAGAACAGCAGAAAACAAGTAGTTTGTGAAGATTTGGGACCAATTGTACAGCTAAAGCCATATTTGTACAGGACTAGAATAACCTGTTTTTTATTCCCTAGATTTGATGTCAAGGCTCCGTATTAACCAGATACTGTTGCTGAAAGACAGTAAAACGTTCTCTACTATCGGCCATTGTTTTAATATATTGTTCTTCTGAAGGATCTAAGTCTGCTCTTTTGGTAAATATCCATGATATATCGAGATATGAGCCTCCGGAATTTATCCACTTGAGACCCGGTGATGCAGTTTCACAACTAGATTCAAAGCTTTGTTATATGGACATTCCATAAAAAGTAGATTAAAAATGAGTGAAAAAATATTTCAGCATGCTGTTTTTACCAAGACAATTATTTAATATAACAAAACCAGAACCTTCTACTTTCCTGGGTCATAACGACCAGCCTTGGCGGTTTTTAATCAGAAAGAGGCAGAATTGAAAACATTGAGGAAAAAACTGTTTGGAATTTTTATTTTCCTGATTCGAGATGTGATACATTTGCACAGGATTAAGATGACATGCAAACAAGTACAAAGTCATCCTCGTTCCAAAGAAATAGACTCATCTAAAGAAATCCATCCGTTGCACAAAACTGTTTTTATTGATGATCCTAAATAGCAGCTTTTGCATTGATTTCTTCTTTTTTTTTTCCAGTTAAAAAGATAACTGAGCTTTGCTGCAGTGATATGTCTTGTAGTCTTCTACTGTCTGTGCCACTTGAGCAGGTTGTGTTTGTTGTTGTGCATGACATTTTTCCTGATGTGTTTAAAAAAAAAAAAGTCTGACAACCCTACTTGATAAGGTGCTCAGTCGTCAAAACCATCCACATTTTTGGCTGTTTTTCTGTTCCTTTCAGTCCTCTGTTTGCTTTGTTTATTTTGCCTTTTTATAAACTTTTTAAACTTTAACTTTTAGCAGCTAAACAAATTCCGACTCTTAAATGTGAAGTGTATAACTCACACCACTAGGGGGTGCACAATTAAGACACTAATAAAAGATGTAATAGTGTGCGTTTTTTAATCATATTTACAGATTAGGTGATAAACAAAAGTTTCATTCTCACTGATGTAAGTGATGTAGATGTTTTTTTCTGACTTCATTCTGAATATCAATCTTAGTCAAGGGGATATGATGATGGACGAAGAAATGAATCAGGCATGAAAATAACAGTTTTGGGAACATTTTAAATGATATAGTTGTAGAAGTCAAAGTATTGTATGATATAAGCTTAATTTTTAGATGTTTAAAAGCAGAAGTATTAAATACTTTGGCCTAAACTGCTCTTACATGATGGAATAAATAACATTTGTACTGGAACGATGAATAAATTAAAAAGCACATTTACAGGAAATTACGTCTTATTTATTTATTCTTCTTAAACCAAACTAATTTGCACTTGTTTGATTGAATAATTGACTAAAAAGTATGATGCAAATGTAGAAAAATATTTTAAAAATGTTTCAAAAAGGTGCAGAATGGAGGTTAACCGGTTCCCTCACCCCTGAATGGATACGTCAGAGTTGTATTCCCTCTGTTCTCTCTCTGTTTGCACCTTGACATGAAACTCCCGCCGGACCAAAACTCTTGTGTACCATAAGCAGGATCACTGCGTCCGAGTCCGCCTCACCCCGCCTCGGTCTTCCCAAATGGCCCCAATGAGTGGTGCTTGTGAGCGTCGTCTTAATTGCTCCATTAACTGTTTGTGTGCAGAAAAACAATACTTAAAGGAGAGGTTATCCGAGGACGTGACCCCCGACGCTGCAATTACGCCAAAGTAGAGGCCAATTAGAACTCTCCGCAACATGACACTGTTAGTGTTTATGTGAGCAACTTCAACTTCTCACTATTAGTGACCGTTCTCTGATTTACATAATTGGGGGATTGGTCATTAATGGGAATGGCGTGTGAGAGGATCCCATTAAGATATGGAGTGAGATCTGATCATCTCCTCTGCTCTGTGCTATTTATCTCCAGCTGCACGGGCACACACTGGAAATTATTGGGATTCTTTTCCTCATATTTTATGGTGAAATATCAAACTTTGCCACAGTGCACGCATGAAGAATTTGTTCATTGGAGCTTGTGTTTGTGTCAGTTTTGCAGTCCGACCACTGAGGGGCAGTATAAAGACAGCAGCAGCAGAAGAGGCACTGACACAAGGACACAAAGTTACTACAAGAGGTTATCACATTATTTGCCATCATCTAAAGGTAATAACAGTGAACCCTGCCTTATGTGTGTGCAGAGATTATCATAAAACAAGGACACCTCTCCAATTTTAGAGTGCAAACAGAACAGAAAAGGCAATGCTAAACAAATACGTATATGTATTTTTTTCATTTGATAGTGGACGGTGACATTCGTAATGCATTAGAAATGTAATTATTTCCATCAGTTATCAAGACGGGATTGGAGTAATCGTCAGTAAAACTTCAGAGCCAATGAAAGGTAAATATGTATCTATAAAAATAAAGTCCAGTGTTCATTGTTATCTACACACTTCTCTTAAACCATCCTCAAAATGCTCTTTTTTTTTTTTTTTACACTATTGTATAACTCAGTGGAGTTCAAGAGAAACCTGTTATACCCCCAATCCTTGTGTTCCTGCCGATTCTCTTACAGAGTTTGGGTCCAAACTGTTGTTTTGCCATCAGTTTTGCACCGCATTAAACACTCTAAAAGCCCTCTTGCTGAGATCTTGTTTTCTTTTACAATTGCAGCCAAAAGAGCCAAATCTATAATTTGAGCAGCAAAATGTGATATCCCCCTCGAACGCCATCGCCTGCTTCATGAGGTGTAAGTGATCTTGAATCCATTATTTATGACCTCCTTTTGCTACCATTACTCTGAAGAGTGGGACCCTGTTGTACAAACCGCTGTTGTGCTAAACAGTTCTCCTGCAGGGGAAAAAAAAGAAAAGAAAAGCCACTCGTGCACTCACACTTCAAATCAGCTTTGATTAATGCTCAGCTCTGTCACGGCATGCAACATTTTACAGCAGCAGCCGTTCAGAGGGAGACCCGGGTCAACGCCGAACAACACGATGAGGCAATATGTGCTCCTGAACCGCCTGTGTCCTGGTGACAAGAGGACCCAAGGGTTTATGGACGACATATTAACATTTGACAATATCAATACACTTTTATTGATGGATTACAGCGAAGCGTTTCTTATCCACTCAGCGATGTGTTTGAAGATGAAATGTTACTCCTTATAAATTGAGTCGAGTCCCCTGATGCTATCATCAGAGGTAGGACTGAGCAACAGCAAAAGGAAAATGTCAACATTTATCTTCTAATAAGGGCCAGTAGTGCCGGGTGAACTTCAGACTTAATGACCTAAGACGTTTTAATTTGACTAATTACCTGATGGAGAATCTGATCTTCATGCGGCTTAAAACATTGGCTAATTAAGCTTCAAAATGTATAGAAAACTTTAATCTGTAAGACATGGCTTTAAAGAGGCCTCTACACTTTTCTGATCATGTTGCAAAGTTACAGGTTGACCTGTAATAGATTTTTATACAAATGGTAAAAACCAATCATCTTACAAACACATTTTAACACTTGTACTTTTCTTTTTTCTTTTGTTCAGACAAGGTATATTTGTAGACCTTACCTGTTTGACAGTTTGGACTGTGACTCCAGTCCAATCTTCTTTGTCTGAACAAAAAAAAGAAAAGTATAATTACATTAACAGGAGACAAAATTAACATCATTAGTCACATTTTAACACTGTTGGAAGTAATAATAATAAATAATAAGCTTTATTTCTATGACACCTTTCAAACCAGAGTTACAACATGCTTTAGAAGTTATCTGTTAGAATCTTATTACTTAATTTTCTTGAACTAAACTTCAACAAAGTAATACATTCCTAAATGGAGAAATCCCGACTGAACATCAAACTAAGGCCGTTTTACATTTATTTTTCATTTACATTCAGATCAAGGTCAAGTTTATTTCTATTGCACATTTAAAACAACGCAAAGTGCTGTACAAAGTTGTAGATAGCAATGTTGAAACTAGTAAAAATAACAGTAAACATGAGATATACTAAAACTGATCAAAATAGATACACAATAATAGGATAAAAAGCGTGGAAAAATACAACTACGAGATAAATAAGTCACACACTTGTATTAACTTTTCACGCGAAGATCGATGGAAAAAGTGGACAATATACAGGATAACAACTGACACTGTTCTAAATGTTTGTGTTGTAAAATCTCAAAAATTAAACAAAATATAAGTTAAAAAAAAAAGATGTCAACTTTTTGCTATCGTTCAGTTCAATTTAACTTTATCATTCACTGTAGCTGAAAATGTTCTTCTTTTTTTCCACAAACAGCTCCCACAATACATGTCCAAGCAATCAAATAAGTAGAAAGTCATAAATCCATAATAAATACAACTCCCTCCATCACATTAGGACATTTACAGACACTTTCACATCACAGTATCACATTTCCGTACTTAACAGACTGACTTGGTACAAATCAGTCAGTCATAGAGGAAAGTTTCTATTAATTGACCAAACTGATGTTTCTGGTCTACACGGTGTCGACTTGAGATCAGAAAAGAAAAAAAAAAAAAGACTGTAGTTGGATAAAGATGTAAAGATTTAGCAGCTGTCATTCATGTTGAAATCGGCCGTCGTCGTTAACGTCCTCGTCTTATAATGTCTAATGAAGTTGTTTTTCTTCGTCAAATCTTTTAACTCGTGTTTCGTTTCGATCAGTTGCATCAACTCTCGTACGTGTACCAGATCATCACCTCTCGTTGTTTGTCATCTCATGTGTTGTACATTGAGAAGCTGTTTTCCTGTTTGCTTTCCTGGTGCTACCTGCTGACTTCACTTCAGGTCACTTAAACTCAACGCTGCGTAAACTTAAGAAGCAGACTGTGTTGAAATGCATTATTGTATTTTATTCAGTTTCAGTGCGTATGATGTTTAACACTTAGCAGTTTAACACTTAACAGACGACAACCGGACAGCCGATAAACACACAGTTTGAGAAGGGGATGGAAGAAGCATTGCTTTTAAAATTCCAACCCCTCACACCACACAACCCATCATAAAACATCTCACTACAGCAGTACAACACAATACAGAACATTACAGAATAATGCAGAACATTACAGAACAAAACAGAATATTACAAAATGTGACTTGTACAATCACGCATTCTTAACAACTTTTCACCAAAACATCTTCATCTTGATCCCTTGTAGCATCTTGGCCTTAAAACAGAGAGTCTTTCTGTTTTTGTGTTGTTTTTTTTTTCCCCATAATGAAATCTAATATTTCACAATCAAATCAAAGCATACCTGCAGTGTTTTTCTTTCATTATGTGCCACGACTGCAATAACACAGATGTGTTCCTGCTGCTTTAACAGTCACACAACTTGATTAGCGCTGTGTTTTTTGCTCGGTTTCACTGTTTGTTTTTGGTTTGATTCTAATGCATTAACCCGACGTAATTATGATTTTTGATGCCTCCTCTGACATCTCAAGAGGTGTCTAAAAACAATCCAAACGTCCGCATCCTGTATCCGCAACGTAAACGTATCGGGCTTTTATTCAACATTAATACTGAGCTGGGGAAACATTGCACTCTGAGTTCTCTAATTACAATGCAGCTAATGTATTATTTCCTCCCCATGTGGGATTACTTTCATCTTTCCCATTAAGATGCACATTTTGTTTGGATACTCAAATTACAAACCCCATATTAAATCTGACTGTGCAAAAGGCATTGATCATAGCCCCGATAGCTGCACTCCAACTTTGATTTAATTTGCACTTCCATTAATATCTATGAGACGTCCGATTGTCGTCTTGGGCATATTGATGGTATTGTAAGCCCTGCCTTCATATAATGTTCCCCAGCGGCAATGAGGAAATGTTACAGAGAATTAGGCCGAGAAGCAGACTCAGTGGAACTGGCACTGCAGTCGGAAATTCATTACCCTAATAAATAGAGGGGAAAAAAGCAAGAATCTTAAGAGAAAATTCTTCTCTTGCCCTCCGTAGCACCACAAAAACACACAAAAAAAGGCTCATACTTTGGTCTAAGAGGGGGATGGCTGTGACTCGAGCACCTAAGGGTCTTCATTGGACCCTGGGAAACCTATAAAATGGGCTGATGATTCAATAGAAAAGCACTTACTTACTTACTTATCGCCTGTCCGTCACGGCGTTATGTGGGATCTACGTGGCTGCATCTCTTTGATTATTAAGTTGATGAGAATGCAGCCAAATCCCATTAAAATCTTCAGAATAGGATGAAATAGACGTCATTAAAAAAAAAAGAAAATACAATACAACTCCAGTCGATTCAGTCCGAGCTAGATAAGTGTCAAGCCAGGCTGATTTCTTATGTTGATTAATGAAGTGCCAAGTGAGTATATGTATTGTTCCCCTCCTTTGTTGAAGGCTTGACACGCTGTTTTCTATGGGGAAAACACTAGTGGAGCCAAGAGACATGAGTTATGCTGTAATTAATGCAATCATGAAGATGAAAATAGCTGTTGTTGCAACTAGAAAACGACAATGAAGAGCGTGTGAACTGAGGAGTAGGAAGATTCATTGTTAGGTGACTGTGTTCAGAGACTGTGGCGTCCTCCGAGGCCCTCTCCGAGGCTCGACAGTGTATCTTTCAGTAAGCAGCGTCGCCGAAACAAATATGTTTTACTGTATTCCTCACTTGCAGGGTTTTTATTCGAGACATCTGCGAGCGTTGCGGCGGATGGCACAATTTCCCTTTTTGTTTTCTAAAAGGGGGAGGGCTCCACTTCTCTTACGATTCTGCCAGAATGATTCATTTGCAGGTCATTAAAAAACTCGTCTTTTGAAAGCGTTGGGCTGCTCAGGTGGCGAAGCCTGTGCAGGGAGACATGTCGTAAATAAAGGCAGCTACATTTCAAATGCCATAAATAGGGGACACCTAAGGACCTTGCATGATTGCAGACATCTAATCATTTAATTTATGCGAGTCTAAAGGAGCCCTCATTAACATTCAAGTAGCACTCATCTGTCTAGCGGGATCATTCCAAAGGCTGCATCACTCTCAGATGGAACGTATCTATTTGGGCAACACAGCATGGCTACACACTCAGCAAGCACCTCCTCGCTTTCTCCCTCAATGTCATGAGAGACACAGCATGTAACTCTCATAACTTACAGTGTGTGATTTGTGATCCAACGATTGTGTTGCTCTTAATGTGGAGAACCTTTGACAAAGTTAAAGTCATATTCTCTAGGTCACAGTACGATGTTGCGACTAACACTCCTGATGGCGTCGCAACAAATTACCGAGCCTTTTCTCGAAACGGCCCGGACAAAAGGTGGACTGTATTTGCAGATGATCAACAGCAGCCTTTTGATGAAGACAACCCGACGCTGTGATGTTGATTTTTGAAGACCGTCTGAAGTCTTTGTTAGCACTGCGATACTGTAACACACCTCACTGTCTGCAGAGCAGATGCATGCATGACAGAAACTCAATAATAATTGGCGTGGATTGCTTTTGACACGTGCCGGTTGCTGACAGCTGCTTTGTTCTATGGTCAGATTTCATATTTAACACATCAAAGAGTCGGGATACTTCACACTCAGCTGAGGACTGATAGCGAGTCTGACACGTTGCCGTTATGAGAGGAGAGTCTGTCTTTTTTTCTGGTGGAGTATCAAGTCAAGTTATATTCGCTGTTGTCTTTTTTCACTTTTCTGCCAGATTAATGTAGTTATGCACCAGTTATACCCAGTAAACATCAGAGGAAGTGTCATGTTTATGCTTTTAGTGAAGTAATTACTGGTGGCAGGTTCCTGCATCACGGACACATATGTAAACACTGTCCTTTGCATGTGTAATCTGTAAACATGTGGAGTTCATAAGTGTTTTGAAGACAACATATTATGTGCACATGTGAAACTTGAGTGACACTGGAGTTGCACAACTTTGTATGGAGCAAATGGTTACGAAATTATCAATACAAGGACTGATAACAAAGGAGCAACCGCCAGCACTGTACGTCTATCACACATCAATACTTTAATATCAGCATTTCTGAACCTAATATGTCAATTATACTCAAAGTACAGAACTTTGCTCAATGTGCCAGAGGATTTTAGGTTGTTTAGTTTCCAAAAACTGGAATTTGCATCGTGATACTAATAGGTTTTTAGATGTATGTAATAAAAAAAATAGTGGTTAAGGTTAGGAAAAAATCCTGATGAGGTTTAACCCTTTAAACCCTAAGCCTAAAATGGTCTGTGTGGACTTTTTTTTCCCTTATTTTGACTATAAAAAGGTTATAAAATAAACTGTGAATGAGTCCTTTTGCCCATTTTTCCAGAGCACTTAGAACTTTCAAAATCTAGTAGTCATTTATAATTTACTGCATGTTATAATTGTGCTAAAACAGCTTATTCACCAACTTCTAGTACAGGCGTGAGTGAAATTATTGTAATGGCTCAGTTAAGCCCATAAAGCGCAGTGTCTCCGATTTCAGAAACCATTGGAATTTTTCCAATCGCACAAACAGTGAAAGAGTTAAAACCATCCAAACTGCATATGCGCAGGGTGTGTCAGCGGTGACGCACCAGGTTTTAAAGAGTTAAGGGTTCAATAAGGGAGATTTGCATGTGATCGTTGCATGAAGTTTGTATTGGTCTGTTTTCTGCTGATCTTTTACACTCACTAACATAACATCTGTCTCAGTTGTGTTGTTTTTCTGCAAAAGTCTTTACACCCCTCACTCAGTTCTTCGGTGCTTGTTCATCTACTGCAAGTATGTGCAACTCGAGCTGCCATTAGTGTACAAATGTAGTCAGCTCACATGAAAAAATAACCAGTTCCAAGCACAACAGAGTTTCCATCACAAAGTTCACACAAACACACAACCAAGAGCAAATCTTCAGATTGAAACTTTGAATTCTGTGTGAAACCAAATCCAATATCTTTGTTGCTATTGTTTATACATAATCTTAAAGTTTGATAAGGCTATAATATGAAACATTTCTATGTGAAAACATCTAAAAATGACTAGGACTATGTTATTAGCTATTTCTGTCCGGCACTTTGGTCCACTGTGGTTGTTTTAAAGTGCTTTACAAATAAAGTAGAGAGAGAGAAAGAGAGCTTAATTGCTAATCTTCCCCCAGTAAGTGGCTTTGGAAAAAACATCTGCCAAATGCATAAATGTAAATATTATTAATTTTTGTTGAATTGTGTACTTCCTATGATACTCAAAATTAAGGATCTGTAATTTTATTTTTCTTTTGGTACCATATTTCGTTTAGAACAATGTGACATAATGTTAATAAATGTCACCAAATTGAATGTGAATAAAACTTTAATACATGGTTTCTATGAGTCACATCAGATAGAGTCTTATCAGCAGCGGTGCGGGGAACAACAATTCCCATAATCCCACTCGGTTTAATGATATCATTATGTATTTTGTTATTGTTTTTATTGAGACCCCTAGTGGCCAAAATGACACATTGTGTGTTTTAGTCGTTACATATGTCACGAGCAGTTAAAACGCTTTAGTGTCGACGTGTGCGGCTAGAAAACCAGATATAAAACCTGTTTTTAGATGAGGAATAACCCATATCTGATTATAGGAACACATAACAGCAACATATAATTAACTGTAGTGACTGATTTGGAACATGTCATGCACTAAGCACGTTTTCAACTTGAATGACTTTGGAGATGGACAAAATCTATCTCGCACATTAGCAACAGAAGCACTGGAAACTGAAGGAGAGGCTGTTCTGAGTCCATGCAGCCCTCATTAAGTTTTAGTATAAACTCAGAAAGCCTGAAGGAAAGTGGTGGTATATAAGGGCAACGTGATGAGTCCCCTCATCAGCCCAGAGGTCCTGCAACACCCCCACTTTGTAAGGTGAGGCAAAGCAAGGCGGGGGCCGTCTAATGACTCCGAGTTAAACACCACATCTGAACTGCATCTCTCCTCTATAGGCAGTATCCAGCAGCATTTTGATGTCTCTAACAAGAACACAATAAATTGTTCCTCATTATTCAGTAATTAACTCCAATGCGCCGGGTCCCCATCCCCCTGCGCCACGCTCTAAATCACCACCCTCCTCCCCTCCTCTCCTCCTGCTACACAGCTCTTTAATTTCCTCTATGCTGTGGGGGGTGGGGGCATGAGAAGGGTGGAGGTGGTGGTAGTGGGGAGGTGGGGAGGGGGCACTCGCAGCTTGATGCACTCCATCATCCCCTTGCCACCCTCTTGTCACCCCCTCACCCTACAATCCTCGCCACACCCTCCCGCCTCCTTCTGCCTCCTCGCCGGTTTGTGTGCTCTCCGTGTAGGGCGCCACCTGGTTCAAAGAGGGGGAGGTCACCTGAGCCGGGACGACCAGCTTCGGTCACATAACAAGATAGTGGTGCCTTGTACTACCGCGGCAACAAAACTCCCCCGTCGGCTCTCAGCTCCTTGTCTTGTCTTTTTTTTTTTTTTTTTACCCCCCCTTTCCATCTCTGCTCTTAATTGTTAAAATGAGGTCATTAATTGGAGGCTGAGTCAAATCACCTGTCATTTCAGCTGGGAATCATCTGCTGATTGAAAGGTATCATAAAAACCTGCCCAGGGCCTGGTTTTTGCAGTGCCTGCTGGGAGCTCCCTGTGTGCCTTGACAATCTCCGCCCATGGGCACACAACTCACTTTACTTTTCCACGGCGGAGATAAAGCTGGGAAGTCTTGGGTGACACATATCCACGCGCGTGGCCCAAATATAGATTCAAGAGAGTCAGTAGTGTCAGGCACAATTCCTGGAGGATGTTGTGGGGAGTGTTTTCCACTGTACTATTAACGCCCCTGACCTAATTGAAGAAGATGCTTGCACGCTGTTTCCCTCTATGCGAGGGAGGTCAGGTTCATTTTAGGGGGTAATTGTGAAACTGGCATTTAAACTAGGACAAATGAACAAATGACAAAAAATGAGGACAGATGACAAAATTCTTGATAGATATTTAATAGATTTAAAAATATCCTGCTGCATTCACATAGTCTAGTGATGTAATCCCGCAAAAAAAAAAAAAGTGTGAACTTAATCATCTTGAGGATCTACTCTGGCTTGTTTACAGTCTGAAAATGTCACGATTTAATGTTATTTTCTTTGACATCATCATATTGTTTGCTCTGAAAGTGTACTGCAACATGGGTGGAACTGCAACACGGAGCATGAATCCTTACGAGAAACACATGCATCGAGTATTTGAGGTGACGTCAACTCAAATGCGTCCAAACATTCTTCACCTTGTGACAGCTACACTCCTCCGTCCGCTCAGACGCTTAAAAATGCTCCATTTATTTAAGAAAATCACAGTGAAAATGTTGGCGATATTAACACAGAAAGACCATTAGACAAACAGGCCTAAATTATTCTGAAGGCACCACGCTACATAACGCTTCAGGACCCCATTTTCCACATGGACTTAATCTTGAGGAGCACTACATAAGATGCTGACAAACCCGCTGTTTGAAATAAAAACCCTCTAAACACATGGCATTAATATTTAATGGTGCTGCTTCCTCGGGAGGCCACTCTGGGCTGCAGCACTGTGTCTGAAGGGAGACAGTATTAGTATTAGAGCATCTTCACACTAATGAAGCGATCAGGGCCTGAACTCTGAAGAAACCTCATATCCGATTAGCGAGCAGAGATGCGTGTAAACATGGCCAAGCAGCGCGCGATTAGATCACTTTGTTAATGCGAGTCTCGTGTCGCCAAACACAACAGCGGAGTGCGGGCGTGCTGCGTTTTTGAAGACTTTTGCTAGCAACAACACATTTCACATTTAATCATTTCAACGTTACAGTTTCTTTCTGGCCTGCTCGTGCACAAGTGTTCCGAATTAAGCCGGGAGCCGCGAGAGGAGAATGCACGCTAATGGGTTAATGCTATCCTCTGAGAAGCCATTAAGGTGCATGCATGTGTTGTGCAGCATTGAAAACCACCTGACCTTGTCCACATCCGCCGGGCCGAGATGGGACGCCATTTGAACCTGACCAGTAAAGGACAGGCCATTTGGATGTTATTAAAAAACATTAGAGTTCCTAAAGCCCGTGCAACTCCCCGAGCCATCAGGTAATTTGAAAGAGATCCAGCGAATTTAAGATGTGCAGATGTTTTCGCTTTAAAACTGGCATCTGTTTATGCAGACACACTTTATGTTTGAAAAACCACAGAGGACCTCCAATAGGTTTTATGGAGCAGTATCAGCTAGAGCACTCAGCTTTGTAATTGTGCTGTACCAGGTAATGAGAAAATTGGTCACAAGCAGCGTTCCCTCTAGATGTAACCCGCAACGTACAATTTTGCACAGCATGTGCAGCATCTACATTTATTTTTCAAGTCTGTGCAGCGCCGTCTGAGCTATTGTGCAGCTTTCAGGAGGTCAAACATGGTCACACTTTAGAGCCTAATTCATATCAGAGGACTAATATCATCTAAAAATACATGTGCAGATACAGCAGTTTTCATTTAAATTCATAGAGCCTCTATAAAATAGCACATAAAGTCTATAGAAAGTTAACTCCTTTAAATGTTCTGCATTAGATAAAGAATTCAGTTAAGTGCGGTCAACCAAACCATGTAAATTTGTGAGCAATGTGTAAATCCCATTGTTTTAAAGACCTTGAATTTGATTTTCAAAGCAATTAATTCCAAGAGGAGGTGGAACATTTTCAACTATTTTCAGTCGGCTTTTCATAAAACACCAGCCTCTCGCTCACAGTGGCTGCTGATTTTTCACGATGAATGCAGACTAATCCTTGTTTTTGCTGCTTGACTAGAGCGTTCAACAATACTGATCAAAGTATTTTAATTAAATGACGGGGGATTTGGGTATTATTTATAGCCGCTCTGGTTTTACCTGTAGATTACCTGTCAAACAAAGCTCAGCCTCTGTTAGAAGATGCAAAGTGTTCTGAAATATTGATATGATATTGATAGGATTGTTATACATTTAATATAGACCGGCATATTCAAAGTATACAGAGAATGAAAAAACATGTTTGATTGAATTGAATGTATTTTGCTTCTTTGGAAGTCTGTCTGAAGGTACAGGGGATGACTCTTAATTTGTGATTTCACATAAATGGAGCTGCTAACTTGTTGTAGGAGCTGGTGTTATTTTTACTTTACATTCTCACAGTGAGGATGATTCTATTTTAATAAAATGTTATCTTGCCATTATCTTGCTTTAAGGCAAAGTGTATAGAGTTTAGAGGATTCAGATTGATTACCACAAGTGGAATATAAAACTTTGGTGCAGATAGTCCACAAGCCACGTTTTTGCCATGATGTATATCAACAATACCATAGTTAGAGTTTGATCAGGTTTACACTTGAAAAAATCTAAATCTTACAGAGTGTATTTTTCTCAGTTCTAGTCAAATAATCTCTTCACACTTAAAATAAGACATAATCATCTAAAGAGTAACTTTTCAGTGAGATATAAGAACTGATTTTTAGACAATAAATCTTACCAAGATAATTTTCACTTGTT
>JAPQRP010000024.1:37336341-37355337 GCA_037367295.1 Apogon hyalosoma | reverse complement strand
CATGAACTGCATGTTTGACTCCTCCCCAAAGTGGATCCATGATCCTGAGGTCAGCAGACTCACATGGACACTCCTTCCCCTGCACTTTTTTTCTGCTGTTCCAGTGACAGCTCCACTTGGCCTTATGTTTTGGGTCACTGTCATGTTGGAACATCCAAGACCGTCCCATGTGCATTCAGTCAGGGGATGTAAACTTATGAGCACAACTGTATAACCACCTTCATGTCACTTCATCCCAATGAAACAGATGCACAATTTTTTTTTATGTATTGAATTATTTAACATTTTTTATATCATCTTGTATAATAAGGATATCTATTCTAATTCTACCTCTCTTCTTCAGAAAGTGTTGTGAGGCATGTGTTATTTTTAGTGAGGAATACAAGCTAGTTGTTTCAGTCAGTTCCCATCTTATGCCAAACTAAACTAACAACATCCCTTCTGTAGCTCCATTAATTGCTTAGATTTATATACATTTTCTCTTTTCAGGTGATCAGTTATTATTATTTTATTTAATATCTGAGCAGTTTAAAAACATTTACAGTCTGTGCTGTAATTACTACAGCAGTGTGTCTACTTTGGTGGCCATTTCTTGCATTAGCCTTTTTAGCTGTCGTTTCAGTATCTAAATTATTCACCCATTTTCATAATTGATTATATGAACTTGATTTAAGCATTCTCACAGCATGGCGAAGCATAAAGCTCGCAATTTGTCAAATTTCCTATTCTGTCTGTGGTCTTTGTCATTAATATTCTGCATATTAATCATCATTTATTTCATCAATATGAATGCTGTTTGATGAAAAAGTTCATTTCATTGCAGAGTTTTAATGAGGCCTCGTTACATGTTACTTACACAACTTCAGAGTGTGTTTATCTGGGAGGTTTGGCAACATGCCACTACAGCTGTGAGTGCAGTTAGAGAGCATCAAACGGCTCTCATCAACTCACTTCCCATGTTGCTCGGCTGAGAAGACAGAGAGTCTGTGCTGGAGGAGGCTGCAGAGGACGATCTCCTCAGGTACATTTTCAAAGAGAACAGAGGGGAAACGGAGGCGTCACACTCTCTGGGCTGCTGAGCGTCGGTGTCTCCGCCGCCGCCGTCCTCGGGCTTCGCGTCAGCAGTCGCACCGAGTCTCCAGTCGCCGACGTGAGCCTCGCTTTGGATCCTGTCTGTCCAGGAGAGAAAATGTGAGACGTAGATGAAGTAGATCAACAGGCTGAAAAGTGAAGCTCATGTGGAAGTGTCATAAACCGCAGTGCCTTGAACGTCAGCTGGGGGCAGATCCTAAAGGGAGCCAGTCAATGTGAAAGTGTCAAAACTACAACAGAAATAAATATGTTTACAACCCGCAACAAACAAATGTGGCTCAATTTGTATTAGGGCTGACAAAATTAACGCGTTGAGGATTAATCCATCATCGTGATTAATCTGATTAAAAATTTTAATGTAATTAACCCATCTGCAGCACAGAATGACTCTGAACGTCTCTGGCAACGCATTCCTGGCAGTTTGTCCAAGTTGAATTACTGACACTGCGTGCGCAAATGGGCAGTTGATCCGGTAGTGACAGGCAGCAGAACCCGTAAAGATGGAAGACGCGAAACAGCACGTTGGCCTCTGGATAGAAATATGAGGACAAAAAAAAAAAAAAAACAAGAGGAAGGAGTTTTCTTTTCACCGAAGCGCTTCCATCTTCAAATACCACTTTAACGCAAAGCAAACGTTAGTCTGGGATTCTGCTAGCGCCTCGGTTAACACGTCGCCCAGCTTTGCTACAAACACGTTAAGTGCACATATATGCCCTTCTTTCTTGAGTCGGTTTGCTCACGCGAAATGAAATGCGATTAATATAGATTAAGAATGAATTTTGTTTAATTGTGATTAATTGAAATTAATCCACAGCGACCATGTGATTAATCTGATTCAAAATATTAATAGTTTGACAGCCCTAATTTTTATATAAGCCACTGGTTTAGATGATATTAAGGTAAAATGTTCTGCGTAACTAAGGGCGTGGCTGCTGTGATTGACAGTTGAGTCTGAGTTTATGTATGCGCCACAGCTAGCGCTAGCTCAGACATTCAGTGTTCTTCTTTATTTAATACGATCTATAAAATGATGGGCAGCTGTTATAGTTGTGTTTAAGGAGTTACAATAATAACAGGATTCTGTTATGAAGTTTACCGTGATTTAATTTTAACAAGCGTAACTGCGGTGGTAATGTTAGCATTCATTTGTATTGTCTTGGTCTGCCTGCTAGCCTGCTAATTAGCGCATATATCCATTAATAGGGTGTTTATTAATTGTACAAGATTATCAGTGTTTTTGTCATACAACTGCATTTGTTAACATTTATAAAGTGTGTTGGGAGGGACCTTTCTGTGTGGAGTTTGCATGTTCTCCCCGTGTTTGCGTGGGTTCTCTCCGGCTACTCCGGCTTCCTCCCACCATCCAAACACATGCACTGATGGGTTAATTGGTTAATCTAAATTGCCCGTAGGTGTGAATATGAGGGTGGTTGTTTGTCTCGATATGTCAGCCCTGAGATAAACTGGTGACATGTCCAGGGTGAACCCCGCCTTCACCCATGCGTAGCTGGGATAGGCTCCAAGCGACCCCCGTGACCCTAGTGAGGATAAAGCGGGTTCAGAGAATGAATGAATGAAAGAATGAAATGATGTTATGGTGACGTGTTAGCTGATAAGTTCTGTCTTTTCACCAAATATCAGGCTCATCCGAAGGCTGTACGGAGAAATGGTGACGTTACCCGTTGTTTTCTAACTACTGAGTTATATTTACAATTTGATTCGGAGATGTGGAGTCATAAGTGACTGTATTTGGACAAAAGGGGCAGAGCTGTGGGAAGGCAAGGGGTCGGAGGTGAGATAATGTTAAACGCTAGCTTACTGATGTGGTAAATGAGTAAATTTGAAGCACTGGCCAAAGTTATTTTACAGTCTTATTAGTGGGACATGTAAACTACAACTACAGTCTAGATAGATAGATAGATAGATACTTTATTGATCTTTTGCAGGAAATTGTTTGGCTATGACAACAGTAATAACAAAATTTGGCTCCTGCAGCTTTAATAAATTCACATATATATGTTGTGTCCACCTCTGCACCTCATCATCTATAGCACGTTTCCCTTTTGTGCTTAACTATTATTACCATCAGTATTTTAAGACAGTGTTCATTTTAATTTGATTTATTTTTATTCTGTTGTGCTTTGGTTTGTTGCAGGTGTCTACAAGCCATGGCTCCTGAGTGAGATGTTCAAGGTTCAAGGTTACTTCATTTACACCGGTGGGTAGATTTGTTTTTGCAGAAAAAATGATTGCATTTGGCATTCCATTACAAAAACACACACTGAACCTCACAGGCAGTGTCAAGACAAAAAGCGCTCGGTGTTCCGCCATTCACCGATATAGCAGCGAGGATAAGTAAAAAGATAAGATAAAAATAAACAAGATCAAGATAAATCAAAAACAAAATGCAATAAAACACAATAAAAAAAAAACCCTTAGGGAAATAAAAACAGTCTCCGGGATAAAAACCAGGATGAGAACATACTGTTTTAAAATTTAAGAGTCACATTAATAAATAGAGCTAAGAAATAGGATAAATAAATAAAATAAAATGAAGTGCAATGTCACTACTTCTTCTTGAGCTCAGTGACGGCGACGGGAACAAAGACGTGACTCTTCATCCTCTTTCCAGTGTCTTTGTCAGAAAAACAAAATGAAATATAGATGTGAGTAACTATTATTTTTGAGCATTTCAGCATTTTACTATCACTCTTGTCAGCGTCTTTCTTTCTTCTGTGTTTTTTTCAAGCCTACCCATGCCAGTGAATGCTAAAAATTTCTCGATGTACAACTTCATACGCACCAAACGTTCCATTACTGTAATGAAAATACAAAGATGAAATCCCACATGATCGTCAACACAGCAGGGTAGAGTAGAATAATATTCATCAACAGGTCAAGTGTAGCTCTAGATAGATTGTTTTTTCTTCTTTTAGGTCAAAAATAGCTGTTTATATTGTAAACCTTGTTGATTCCTGGACTATTCCATCACACTGTGTTGGTACTTATGAAATGAAACGACAGTGAATAAACTTGAACTTGAACTTGCATCATTTATTTGGCATAAATCATTATTTTTCATGCTAATAGGCCTGTAATTGACTTTTTTTGTGTCAGCGTAAAAGGCTTTTCACACAGCATTTAGCAGTGCATTAGTGCTCACTGTGACAATATTTGCTGGTGTTTCACTTTAATTAAATGTGCAATTCTACATCAAAGTGGGAAAAAAAAAAAAACAGTATGAAAATATTTAACACCAAAAAACCTAAACTTCTCATGCTGCAAAAAAAGTCATTTTGTGAGTGTTGTCAGTATTGGATTGATATTACTGATGCATTACTTGAGTAGTGTCTTAAAACTTTTGACCGAGGTGAACTATCGGAACATAAAGAGTCTGTTTTAAGCTCATGTTGAAGAGTATTCCAGTAAACCGCCCCTCAGACTGTGTATTTAGACTGTGAGTGTCTCGACCACAGCAGTCGATCTGTTTGTTAACATCTGACTTAAATAGATGTTAATGAATTATTGTGCGTCCTGTGTGCTGTTTACTTTTTTACCACCTATTAGAAATGAATTATTCACTGTTCCTTTCTCAGTTTTATTTAACAATTAATGTCTAATTATTTATTTACACCCTGGACACATTTTTGAAAGCCAAATAAGCTGTGTTTGTATTATATATATTGTTGAAAGAGAGATCCAAACGGACATTGCTCAGGGCTGTGTTGACCATTTTAAAGATTTTATTACCTGTTTTTTAATACTTGAAAGAACCACTGGAGGGGAGTTTGTAACAGCAAAGTGTATTTAAATCACTGAATATATGTGACTGTGGTCTGTATTTGGTTTCTGGCGTGCAGGAATGAGTTTTTGGCATATTTTTTGATAACATAACAGGGCGTGGGATGGTTTATGTGGAGCTGTCTTGACATTTAGACAGATTCTGATAATTTGGCAGCATTGTTTCTGATCGGTTCTCTGCTCTTTCCCCTCGTCTGACAGTTAAATTGACAAGTTGCAGTTGCTTCAAATGTAATAAATGACATTGCTTTAAAGAAAACAATAAAAATACTTACATTGCTTACTGGATTTTAACCTCATTTATAACCTTGTGCATTACAAAAATAGATAAAACCTAATTCAGCATCCTCCCGCTCCGTCACCTTTAGCAGCTCGGGGCTCGTCTTCTGTCTCATTATTCAGATTCCCTGTTTTTTATCTGTCACTTCTCCACGATTGGACGAGAGCTGAAGAAGGCAACAAGTTAAAACACACTTCAGAATCAGTGGCATCTGCCTGAATGTCTGAGCTGAGAATCAGCGTGATGCTCGCGGGTTATCTAATGAATTAAGTAAGAAGTGCAGCTGGTCCGTGCCCATGACCATTAGCTGATAGAGAAATAAGGCCTGCAGGCATAGTATGCATTTTTCAGGTTTTGTTCCAGTGTTTCGCCAGGCTGCGCTCGCTCATTAGACACCAGAGTGACTCAGAGCGGAAGATCTGAAGATAATTTCACTCTGTGTTTTATATCAAAAAGCAAACTCAAATTTGCAGCGCAACAAAACCGTCATACCGAAAACATGTGCAATTTCAAGAACATGTGTAAGCATCTGGCAGAAACCATTTGGTTCATTTCCTCAGAGTGATTTGTTGGGCTGAGACTGTGCAGCGTTTTACACATTTCTCAGGCGTGATCAGAACCACCAACAGGAAGGATCCGACTGGCTGGAGTGCATTATCAAAACAGAGATTTACAAGAACTGTAATGACTCAACCCTGAGGCTCTGGTTTTGTTTTTCCCACAGACCTGAGTCACATTAAGAAAGCTCACCTCCTCTTTGCCACGTAGAGCTCTCCTCTGCAGGACTTAGCCTTCCTTTGTCTGTCAAATCGCCTCTCGGAGTCATTTCATCTGCCATCTGGTCCATTGCATCACAAATAAAAAATGCACTTAGTATGACAAACCTGATTACCTCAGGCCAAAAATATGAGGCTGCACACAAACTGAGGCCAACGGGAGTTAATGTTTAACACAGCGGTACCACAGCTCGGCGTCGTCATGCGCTCTTTGGTTCTCAGGTTTAGGTTCTCATGCAGCAGGGCTCGGACATTGTCTTCTTCTTTTTCTCCTGCCTGTGGAAAGAAGGCTTCTTGTTTACCCCGGAAAAGAGGAGAGCACCCAGGATAAATTATCCTTTACATTGCACAAGGTCCATTTGGCTTGGTGCCTACTGTACTGTAAGCCTCTAAAATGTTCCAGTGACGTTGGCAAAAAAAAAAAAAAAAACACTGTAGATCCGCTTCTATCAAAACATTACCAGGAGTCAGCGAATCTGGATCAGTTGGAGTTGTTTTCCTGAGGTGAAGTGAGAATAAAGCGAAAGACAAATTAGACCATCCGGGAAGAACTGGAAATATCTGATAAAATGGATGGACTTTGACTCTGTCCAGATGATTGTAGTGATGCACAGTTAGCAGACACTGGAGTCACTGGTACATAACATTAACACAGTTTCTACATTAATAGTGTGGCCTTTGTTTCATGTCATAGCATAAAAGTCATTGAATTATTTACCAAGAATTGGGCTACAAACTGACCACATATAAAATTATATTGCTATAAAATGTATGGAATGAAAATAATAATAAAACAAACCCTTTTGTCCTAATCTGTTCATGTTTTCTCTCGGTTAATAACAGTTATGGTAACCGAGAGAACTTGAGTTTATGAGGATGTATTTACTTTGACCTCTGACCTTTGGCCGCCAAAATCTAATCAATTAATCCTCCAATTTAGGAAAATATAGTAGCAAATAAAATCAAATCAAAACTTTAAAGGCATTCACAAGATGTTAACTTCATAAGAATCACAAGAATAAACTGGAATGAGGTCGCCCTGTCCTTGACCTTTAACCTTTGGCCTCCAAAATATTTTCAGTTAATCCTTGTGTCCAAATCTGCATATATATTCTGATATTATTATTATTGTTATTAATATTTTTATTATTAATCTTGATTTAGTGTGTCTTTTTCCAGTTAGATGTTACTTATATAATAATAATAATAATAATAATAATAATAATAGTAAGTGCTTGTGGTGTTTGACATTTGTACTCCCTGGTGTAAACCATACTCCTGAGGGATTAAAAACTGGATTGATGATAATTCTACTTTAAAATGTGTCTTAATAAATGCACTGTTCCCAGTAGAGCAATCCACTGAACTTGCATCAAGTCTATATTTCCTGGGATTTAGTCTGTGAACTTATAGAGGTCTTTTCTTTTTTCTTTTCTTTTGTTTTCTTTCTTAAATCAAGTTCAAGCACTTCATTTCACATATTTGACTGATTTCAATTTCCTGATTTTTGTATTTTACAGTTTTTACACATACTTTGACTGAGGTATTTCTTTGATGGGATAGTTATGTCAATCAGTAGGCACTCCTTTTTATTATTATTGTTATTGTTAGTATTGTTATTTAGCAATAGTGCATCGTTAATGAGCAACCAGGGTGCACTTTAATTACATTTTCTTTGTCATGTAATCTGAAAGTGAAAGCGTATGGGAATTAAAACTCCCCTTTTCTCATTTTCACTTTAATATTCGGTGAATCTGCAGCCACTTCGCCATGAGCCTACTTCCACACTCGTGACATCTCACTCTGCTTCAAGGCTGCGATGCTGCTGAACATATGCATGAGGCTGTGAAAGCCAGTTTGTTTGTTGTGGTGAAACAAGCGGTGAAACACAGCGAGCTGCATTCAGATTTCTCCCAACACAAGCCAACCAATTTACTCTAATTAGGCTCAACACCAGAGTTGCATTTTAATGGACGCCCCGCTGTGTTTGCATATGTTTAGAGAACAAGAGCCATGCTAATTGAAAAATTAAGATGTGAGAGTATTTGTCTACTGAGCTCCCACTATGCGGCACTCAGAGTAAATACAACTTCCACAGAGAATTTCAGTGGATTCTCTCTTCATCTCCCTCCTCCTCCTCTACTGATGATATAATACATAACCTTAGATTCGTTTCCCGTTGACGCAGCAGTGACGAGCAGATTACCTGGTTCATTTTGTCGTCTCTGTGAAACAAACAGAGGCAACTGAAGTGACAGCCTGAGATCAAGTTCAGGTACAAATTACACTACATCTAAATGATAGCTTTCTGACCTTCTTGGCCGCACTTAAAGCCCACTCTATGATTTACAGCTGTAAACAATTTCCCATAAGCACCCTCTCCTCACCGCCTCAGGTTGGTGGTGTTTGTGCGATGACTGAAGCTGAACCTCCGGCTCCTGTATTTTCATTTACACTGAGGATCTCGTCTGTTGATTGGTAAGACGTCATGTACAAAATCAAGTTTAACCCATAAAGACCCAGTGCTATTTTTATGGCCGTTCTCTATATTTAACTTTACTTAAGCGACTTATCACCATTTATTATGACATTATCCTCCGTATTTTGCATTTTTTCAGTGAACATTATGCATTTTCCTATATTCAATGTACTAATCATGGAGATGTTCATAAAAGCTCAGATTAAATTTAATGTTCATTATATCAAAAACAGAGAAAACTGAAGAAAGTGACTTTTCCTGTAAAATGTCTCTAACTGAACATAAACCCAGTGTGTTCAGCCACTGTCACTGATCCAACTCCATGGGTTTTACTGGTGAATCAATGTTGTAGAAGATGACGGTGTTTCCACGTTCACTACAGAGCCTCTGAACATCCAAATGGGTCAAATCTGATGACCGTGAAAAGACGACAAACTGCATTTTACACCAGTTATTTACACGTGTTGATAGAATTAGTGGATCAACAGGTATTAAACAGTTTAAATTAGTAGACGGTCTTGTTTGACAGTGGATGTTTGGGTCTTTATGGGTTAATAATACACTCAAGGGATTTAAAAACACACCACAGTTATTGTTTTTAGACTCAAGACTACACTTTATGGGTTAATGAGAGCATGGTCAGCATATTTGAGATTGCTTCATTACGTCTGTCTGTGTCCGTGGGCAGGATTACAGAAAACCAACAGAGTGAGTTTCATGAAACTCGGTGGAAGGGTGGGGCATGAGCAGCTTGGAGAGGAGCCATAAAAAGATAGGAGCCTGGAATTGTTTTACGCTCCCATAGCCTCGTAAACCTCGCTGTTCCAGCTTCGTTGCCGTGGTAATGCTATATGATGTTTGTAACAAAATACACTTGCTATACATGTACGTAACCAGAAGAACGTCACCTACAAACTCAACAAAACTCATTTCTGGGAAACAGAATTCAACTAAAATGGTCAAATATCTAAAATAATCTTGATTACGTGTTTGATTATTTGAAGTTAGTGTTGTCATTTATGGAAACAACCCCCCCCAAAAAAAAAAAAAAAAAAAAGTTTTCCATAAAACAAATATTGGTCTATATGTCAGCCCTGCGATGAACTAGCAAAGTGTCCAGGGTGAACCCCGCCTTCGCCCGTATGCAGCTGGGATGGGCTCCAAGCGACCCCCATGACCCTAGTGAGGATAAAGCAGGCTCAGAAAATGAATGAATGAATGAAAACAAATATTGGGTGGCTGGGATATGTTTTTTTTTTTTGGTCAAACATTAGCCAAATATTGACTTTAGCGCATTATTATTTTTTGTGTAGCATCAGATTTAAAATTCACTACCCTTTTGAGTCTTTAAACTGGTATTTAAAGGGTTAAAGTACTTAACATGATTGAATATTTAGTAGTTTTGAGCAGCAGGGATGAAGTTGTTTAAGAGATTTAGAAAAAAGCTGAAAAAAATAATCTTTTAATGATAAGTTTTTAAAACAGTTTTTTTTTGTCCTGAATGCCTCAAGAGAGTGGTACATTAAAAAAAAAAAAAAAAAAAAAAATTTTTCTGATGATGTATAATGACATTGGAAAAAGTGGACCGTCTTCGTAGCTCAGTAATTTCAAAAATGCTGCCTGCTTAAACCTGCCCAAGCAGGTGTAACTTCTATACACATTTACACTGTGTGAGAAAATGCTGTTTGTGTTATGTATGTTTAACTATGGTTGTTGTAGAATAAGAAAAATAAGGTTAAAAAAAAGCATTCTTATGATGTATTAGAAAAATTAAAATTACTATTCTAAATGTTGTCAAGAGAGAGACTTTGTTATAAATAAATTGCAATATCTGCACTAACATAGTCAACATGGTGCCAGATGAAGAGGAAAAATTTTCCCAAGTGGACAAAAATAATCACAGCGACGAATGAGGCTTAAACTAAAAGGCCTAAAACTGACTAATCTTGAAAAGAGGTGATGGCATGCACATCCAGTTGCTGAAAGGTGTGCAGGATCCCCAAAAAACAAACCAACAAAAAAAAAACAATGGATGAAAGAATTAAATAAGGTCCGCACAACCTGTGAGCTCTCAAAAAATATTTATTACTGTGTACTTTGGTGAATAAAACTGACAAATCAAATATTCTCTAAGAAGGACATTTGACATTTAACAGCCACCGTAGTTCAGGATCAGCATGAAGGTAAAGCAGTGCAATGCACAACTCCACCACTAGGTGTCACTGAATATTATATACTGCACTTTTAATTCTTCATATTGTTAGCCTTATAGCAGAATTGCCTGAGTCTTTTTTTTTTTTTTTTTCAGAGCTTAGCCAGTGACGCAAAAAGACGCAGCAATGTTAGGAGAGTAAAAAATATGGTGTAGGCTATTAAGCTACGAGGCTAATGAAATGTTTCCAAGGACATTAAATGAAGCAGGGTGGATTATTTGGATTAAAGGTGCCTGCTGTCAGTTTCTGAAAATATTAGCTGCGTTAGAAGCGAAGAATATCTTAGATTCTTCAAAACTGAAACAACAAGTAGCGAGATACAGTAAATAAAATGCTTGAGTGCATGATTCCTGTGATTCACTGATAATAAGGGTTATTTTCTCTGAATTTGCAGAGTTGAGGAAGACATTACATAGGTGTTTTTACAAAGCTGGAAAGGAATACATTTATTTTTTTATGTGTATAGTCTGTTGAGGGTGTTTTTAAGAAGAGAGGAAAAAGCAAATGATAGTATTGCCGTTTGTCTGCACCACAGCCATCACTGAGCCTGTTTACATGACCATAAAAACCCCATAACTGGGAGAGATCAGATAATTGTTATAATCAGATCTGACACATTTACATGCACTTAAGAAATGTGATAATCAAAGCCCTGGTTTATATGCTGCAGTTCATTATTTTTTCGGAGTACGTTCGTACACAGTAGCGGTAGAATTGTTTGATTCTACGTTTGACTACTACATTTTCTATGATTTTTAATTGTGTTTACACATGCACGGACGGAAAAGAACAAAATGAATCAGATTAACCTGTGCACATGCAGGAAGACAATAGAGTTTTGGGGAGAAATGCAGGTGTGTTAATCTGATTTCTCATAATCAGATTACTGCTGTTATCTGATAAAACATATGAGATAACTTGAATAATCTGATAACTTCAGAGAAAAAGATCATGATTGGAGTATTGGTGTGCATGTAAACAGACTCACTGTTATTTTTTTATCAATTTGTTTTTTACTCGTTAACCCTTTATAGGGCACTCATGAAAATACTCTGAAATTCAGAATTTCAACCATAGCGTGTTATTGGACATCGTCATCTCCCTCCTCGTCGGTTGGCCTGATAACAGTCTCCGTCCTCTTACGGTAAAACGTCCAAGCTGCACTCGCTAAAAAGTAAACACATGCAATAAAACAACTGTTATAAGGTCATAAACAGACAAAAATCCCTCATATTCACTATTACCAGCTTCACAATTTCTGCATATTGTTAGAAAAACCAACATGCGTCTCGACCTCACGGAGGCACGGGATTGGCCCCATATTTAACCCATAAAGGCCCAAACATCCGCCGTCGACCGTAAGCATCTACTGATCTAAACTGCTGATCTGCTAATCCACAGGTGTCAAACACGCGGCCGGGGGGCCAAATCCGGCCCACCAAAGGCTTCAATCCGGCCCCTGGGATGAATATGTGAAATGCAAAAATTACACTGAAGAAATTAAGAATCAAGGATGTTACAATCATTCTAGGTCAGTTCAGTCTAAAGTGGATCAGACCAGAAAAGTACTATCATAACAATAAACTATAAATAATGAAAACTGCAATTTTTTTTCTCCTGGTTTTAGTTTAAAAACAGTACAGTTACACAAAAATGTTTACATTTACAGACGAGCCTTTGACAAAAAATGTGAAAAACCTGAAACGTCTTCAGAGAAGTATGTGGAATTTTAATAATATTCTCCCTGTTATTAAAAGTTTTGTGTATTTGCAGATCCACTGCGATCTCTAAGTTGGGATTCACTTGTATAAAGAATAAACTAAGGCGTAACATTGTTGACATTGTGCTTATTTTACTCAAGAATTTACAGATTGTTCATATTTGTTCATGTTATGTTCAAGTACAATTTGTAGATGTAAACATTTTCATTACGGAATTTTGCTTCTTTCACTCAAAAGTTCTTACCCTATTATTTATATTATTTTACTTGGTCCGGCCCACTTTCTGTTATATTAGGCTGTATGTGGCCCCTGAACTAAAATGA
Organism: Apogon hyalosoma; assembly: GCA_037367295.1. Lineage (NCBI taxonomy): Eukaryota > Metazoa > Chordata > Actinopteri > Kurtiformes > Apogonidae > Apogon > Apogon hyalosoma. The sequence continues at coordinate 37,342,652 of JAPQRP010000024.1, read as the reverse complement.
GTTTGACACCCCTGCACTAATCCTATCAATACATGTAAATAATTGGTGTAAAATACAGTTTTTAATCTTTTCATGGTCATCAGATATGACCCATTTGGACGTTCAGAGGCTCCGTAGTTACCGTGGAAACACCGTCATCTTCTACAACATTGATTCACCAGTAAAACCCATGGAGTTGTATCAATGACAGTGGATGGACACACTGGGTTTATGTTCAGTTAATGATAGATTTGACTGGGAAAAGTCACTTTTCCTTCAGTTTCTTCTGTTTTGTTATAATAACCTTTGACTTTACTCTGAGCTTTAATGAACATCTACATGATCAGTGAATTAATAGGAAACTAGAACATTTTCACTGGAAAAAAAATGCAAAATTCAGAGGATAATATTATAATAAACAGTGATAAATCACTTAGGAAAGGTTAAATAGAGAGAAAAAAATATTTGGGAACTACAATAAATGTCACACTGGGTCCTTATGGGTTAATGTTTGTGGAAATGACCAAAAATAGTCACTTGTCCGATAAAGGATTAAACTCAAGTGTAAATCAACATATTCCACTTTACATCTGCCTACTATTTCCGACAGCCTTTTCTTTTCAGCATAAATACGCACAAACACTGCATTACATCACATCTGAAGCAAGTCTTGCAGAAACTGTTTTGCTTTCACCTTGGAAGTGTAACTCAACATCCTCTCCTTCCGTGTGTGTGTGTGTGTGTGTGTGCGCGTGTGTGGTCCTTGCAGGTGTTTCATTGAATTAAATGGAAAATCTGATCTTTTTTCCCCCTTTTTTTCAGGTTTTAGTTAAATGCCTGAGTTTGTTAAACATGCTTCTGGTGCCGAGGTCGCCTTTGGCCTTTAATGAGTTCCACAGAGAATAAATGTCATAGTTGGCGCTAGTGATGAGAGCAGACTCCCATGTCACCTTGAGGCTGGCTCAGACAAAGGGAGGGCGACGCTTGATGTCATATTCATCCCTTCTTTTTACAAATGTTTAACCTTGCTGGGTTTGGCATGATTGTATAGGCAGATGTCACTGTCCTCAGGTATAAAAACAATGCAAATGAAAAATACCATACATTACAAGACTCCTGTACTACATAGTTACCAGTCTTCGGAGTATTTTTTTTCTATGCAATATTACCTCAAAATGCTGTTCTGGTCATGCCCTCGGATTACAAACTTTTGGAATGTGATTCATTTAGAGGAAATTCTTAAAGGTGCAGATAATTTTCAACTAAGATGAACTCTTTTTGGTTATATTCTGGAAGTTCCCCTGGTGGGACTAATAAAGGCATATCTTATCTTTTATTTCTATACTCACTGGACACAAATAAGGACACTAAATGTTTGTTTGGAATGTTGATTATACCTGCTTAGAAAGCTATTACTATAAAATGGTTAAATGTAAATGCTCCAACCCTGGAAGACTGGCATCAAATTGTTTACACGGACTCCAAAATGCTAGATTTCATAAAATATGGGAGAAATGGAGCACATATATCTTAATAAGACAACCAGACTTTGTGTAAATTTCGTTATTTTTATTTTTTATCTACACTTGCGGAAAAAATAAATAAATATATATATATATATTTGTTAGACCACTCCTTGTTTTCTTCAATTTCTTGTTCATTTTATTGCCTGGTACAACTAAAGGTCCATTTATTTGGACAAATATAATGATAACAAAAATATCTCATAGTAGTTTAATTTCAGAGCTGATATCTATCCATTTTCCATATTTTCTTGATAAAAACCAAAATCACTTCAGTTCTTACAACAGCTATGGCATTGTACTGACAAAAACAGTGCTTTTAGGCATTCCCTGTTTTCTTTTCTGTTTGTTTTAGTCACGATACACACAGGAGTTAGTACTTGATTGCATAACCATTGCTTTTGATGACTTTGGATGGTCTAATAATTTTTTCAGCGACTGTATATTGTCTCTTTTCTTTAGGAAACTGTATTTTCCTGTATATTGTTATTGTATTTTATTTGATTATGTACACCCCTCAATATTTTTTTTTCCTGTACAAAACCTTCTAGAAAAATAAAAAATTATAAAAATAAAAAAATTACCTCAAAACGCATCCGAAAGTACATGTAAAACACAGTTGATAAAGGACTAATATTTTTGCTTTAGTCCTGCAAACTGGCTCATTTCAGTGGGTTAAACTGGCTGAAAAAGAATCAGATTTCATGAAAAGACATAGTAGGGACTGTGTCTGGGCAGTGTCTTGAATAAATTCCATGTATTGTGGTTTTTGTCTGTGTGGGAAGTTGTAACATTGAGGAGAAATTGTCACGTAGGTCATTTATTTAAGCTGCTGGAATGAGAGTTTCAGGGTGGGGGACCAAGCATGAAGACAATGAACAGACCGGGTTAAAGGGTCAGAAGTTTTGATTTTATTTATCTGAAATATGACAAAACAATATAATTAGGCTTTTAAAAGAGGTCAGTGTAATATCACTGTAGTCAAGCATCAGCATATTCATCATCCTGCTCCCTTTCAGGCACGACTGTAACTGTCTATACTCTGTTTATTGTATTGGGTTTTCTTTTTTTTTTTTTTTTTTTTTGCATGTTTGAAATAACTGAAATAAATGACGATAACAGCAATAAAACAAGAAAATATCAAATGTGCAAACTGATCTGAAACAATAAGTGTGTTTACATGCACACTATTATACTGCTGTTATACCAAATGTGATAATATTCTGATTTTGGTGTCATGTAACCCGCATCTACTGGGACACACTGTACATTATCTGAACAGAGAATTTTCCATCTGAAACATGCAGGATAGACCGATACAATTCTGGTGTTATGAGGATTCTTTGAGCATATATGCAACACATTGGAAAAATTCATTTAATTTTCAGGTTTTGCAGCAGGTTGTGACATTCAGCCTCTTTTTAACAAACATTTTCTGTGGTTCAGATGAAAAACAACAGGATGATAAGATGTTTGATGTAAACTGGTGTGAAAGTTGGCAAAATGTATGTTCAAATGAGTTTTTATTTGTGCTTTTCTTGTTATTTTTTCAGAATTAATATATATATATTTTTTTATTTCTATCAATGTATTTGTAGTTATGAATATAATGAATTGTGCAAAAATCATGCACTTTTTTTTTCTTCATCCTTCACCTTAGGCTGGTCCACTCCCTTTTAAGATGGCCAGTTGCACTCACGCAGTGATTTGCCAGATGAAAAATAAGTTAAAAGTTCAATTTTAGCTTAGATAAAAAAAAATACTAATTAAAAACTGTAGCCATCAAAGTAATTAACTATGCTAATAAGTTAAAATAAGATTAAACCATTCCAACATAATAACAAGCAAACACATAAATAAATAAACAGAAGTGCTGTTTCACACTCTTCAGTTCAGTCTGATCACTGTGGAGCAGAAATATTGCATGAGTTAAATTAAAACATCCTCACTATTGCAGGAGCCTTTTAAATTTTGACATAAAGTACACACTTCTGGTCAAAACAAAAAACACACTGAATGTGTTTTACACATTGTGACAGAGGCCACCAGGAGGTTTAAGGACATGAGCAAATCAAAACATCTGACAAAATCATGGAAGCTGAGTTGACACAGTAGAGCGTCCAGTGGAAAATGTAAGGAAAACTACTTTGGTGGTTTATGCAAAGCTGCATGGAACAGGAATATCAGAGGAACTTTCAATTTCGTTCATGATTTAAACGACTTGTCAGAAATGTTGTCTAATTCAGAATAAGATTTTGTGCATTTGAAAGTACTCACTGACACAATAGAGAATCATTACCCCGTCGCCCGAAGGAGAGGCAAGGGGTGTTGTTTTTGGTTCGGGTTGTTTCTTTGTTTGTTAACACTCTAGCAGCAAATACCAGCTATTTTTTAATGGGTGCAATTTCACATGTCTGTAGTAACAAAACTATTGGTTGAATTCATGCCAAACTGGGTTTATAGACTGTCAGTGACCCAAAATATATGTGGTTAGATTTGGGGAAAAGTAGGTCAAAGTTCACATTTTTTATGAATTAAAAAAAAAAAAAAAATCCCCATTTACTTTTAATGGACGGAATTTCACGTCTGTAGTAACAAAACTATTGGTTGAATTCATGCCAAACTGGGTTTATAGACTGTCAGTGACCCAAAATAGATATGGTTAGATTTGGGGAAAAGTAGGTCAAAGTTCACATTTTTTATGCTTTTCTAAAATCTTTTTTTTTTTTCTCTCATTTACTTATAATGGGTGAAATTTCCCATCTATAAAAGCATCAATTGTGCTTCAGTTTACTTCAAACTTGGCACATACACAGAGGCAATTAATATGCTGACACCAGCACACGCATAGACATGAGGACATCAGCTGGATCGATGCCAAAATAAGTTCCAATAAGTGCGAGGGGCGGGGTTTGTTGTGCCTGGAACCACTTGTTAAATTGAGTCGCTTCATCAAACTAAATAATACAGTGGGGGGGGGGGGTAGACACTGAGTATAACTAAACTGAAGGAAACTAAGGAAATAAAACCAAATCCCCCTGTTGTGTATGAGCTGATGGTTCAGTCTGATGAGCTGCTCCATTTAACACCTGCCATCCTTCAGCCAAACCAGGACAGAACCTCCCACCAGGAACACATAATTAACCTGTTTGTGCACTCTGCATTACAGGGTAAGGTGAAAATAAACCCCAACTAGAAACTATGTGATGTGACTGACCGAATAAAGTGGCTGAAATGAAGTAACTCTTTTGGTATGAAAAACCAATAAACAATCATTTTTTTGAGTTAGACAGCGGGTAGCATTATTACGTCATGGTTTGTAGCATTTACGTTGACAGGCTTGGCACTTTAGCACAGTTAGTTTATCATGAATGTTCTGCCTGTAAAGTCGAGAATCCATCTGTATCTCGCAGGTGTTTGTGTTCGGATCGTGCTGTGACGTCTTCGCTGCGAAAGCAAAACCGATCGTGACCTCAGGGAGACGGGGGAAGGGGACTGGCTGCAGTAACAGTGAGTTCCAGTTTATACTCACTGTTGTGTTTTGTGGCTCCACACGACGCCTCTTCGCTGTGGAGTTCGGCATAAACATGGTTCAGATCTACAGTGTCTGGTTTACTGGTGTGTACGTTTTCTGTCACCCATGTAGAAGAAACGCTGCCATTTCAGCGCCGTACTCCATTCATGTAATACATTTTATTTGTAACGCAAATAAAAATTTAAAGCTGTGTCCAGTGGAGAAAACGACAACAGCGCTTCTAGCTTTTATCAGTCACTTTCACCCACTATAAAAGTTCTTTCTTAAGGATTCAGAGCAGTGATGGTATTATATTTACTCCAGACAGCCTTTTTAAACTTTGTCTGACTCTTTGGAGCTTGATATAAGTTAAGTCTTGATATGTTTTTAGCTGAGATGCTAAATTCTGCTAATCCAACATTTTTAGATGTGTTTATGCGTCTCAGTAAGAATGTCCACCTGGTCCGCATCGTAAAATGACAGCTGGTCAAAATAACACTACGTCTTATAATCACGTGCCGCATCAGCTGATAGTTTACATTATAGCTCTGTTAGCTTAGCTCTGTTTTTAGACGGAAAACAGCCGGAGTAAAACCACAATTCAGCTCTGTTTTCTGTAGTTTGTGTCGTCAACAGCTGCACGAAAGATCTGTTTGGAATCCAACAAACAGGGTCAGAACTGTCACGGTTTAGTCTGAACCATGGATCAACAAACAGCAACTTAGCAAAGATAAGAACACCCCATAATAACGTCACATCTTCATAATCCTCAGAATCGAACTCAGCCATGCAGAAGAAACGCTGACATTTCAGCATCAAACTCCATTCTTTACATTTAGAGCTGAGTCCAGTGGCGAAAACGACAACAGTGCCTCTAGCTTTCATCAGTCACTTTTACCCACTATAAAAGTTGTTTCTTAATGGTTCTCATCCCATCTGGTCACTTCCTGAAGAATCACTCAGATCTTTATTCGAAATACTCTAAGTGCTAAATATTTCAAAGTAAAAAAAAATACTGCATCTCTTTTAAGGTTAACTCACTTTATTATCCCTGCATTTATCATATTACACACAGCAATTAGCATTAGCATTAGCATTAGCTTGTTGCAATGCCACTGTCTTTCACTACTGTATGACTGTATCACACACCATATATTTGTCTTTACTCTTTTTTTTTCTTTTCAGTCATGTTTGCTGTGGTATTACATTGTTATTGAATGTGTGTCTATCTATCTATCTATCTATCTATCTATCTATCTATCTATCTATCTATCTATCTATCTATCTATCTATCT
>JAPQRP010000024.1:37297440-37310539 GCA_037367295.1 Apogon hyalosoma | reverse complement strand
GTTACCATGGAAACACCGTCATCTTCTATAACATTGATTCACCAGTAAAACCCATGGAGTTGGATCAGTGACAGTGGCGCTCAATTAAGGATATATTTGCTAAAAAAAAAAAAGTCACTTTTTCTTGAGTTTTCTCTGTTTTGATATAATAACTTTTGAATTGACTGTGGCTTTTCATGAACATTTAAATTAAATATAGGGAAATACAGTGAAAAATGTAAAATACAGAGGGTAATATTATAATAAATGGCGATAAATCACTTAGGAAAGATAAACTGGGGAAACAGATTAGTTTGGGAATGGCCAGAAAAGTAGCACTGGGTCTTTACGGGTTAAAGTTGTGGTTGAAAATTATGATTTACATTTAGAGCTTGAAAAATATTTTTGCAATTTTCACAGTATAAAACTATGTTATGACATTTGTCCTTATTGTTTTGTACTCTAGATCCCAAACGCTCGAATTCAACGCGTCCGCATACTTTTGTCCATTTGTGTATGAGGCATATTCTGTGAAAACTTAGAGTAACTGATAAATAATGCATGTTCTTTGAGTTTCACCACCATCCTGACATTCAATCAATAGGTGTGTTCCCTCTCGGCGTGAAGTCCACTGGCCGAGCGCCGTCCGCCGCCGTCGCTAATGACACTGACCTCCTGATGACACAGATACCTACCCCCCACCTTCCCCCCTCCTCCTCCTCCTCCTCTTCAAGGTGTGCATTTCCCGTTTGATCGCCACCTGGCACCGCTCTCCACTCTCTGACTGACTGAGCTCATGATTAACTTAATATTATTTTTATCTTCTAAACCTCCGCTCACAACAACGCTTCCCACTGAGGCAATAGCAATTTCTCGGAGAAGCTGCGCTCGTCGTGATACAAAATCATAAACCCAGCGTGTGTCGATGAAGATCCCATCCCTGATTCTCGCGAAGATGAATAAAAAAAACAGGTTGAGGGGGGAAATAGGCAGAGATGCCCAATTAAAGAAATTGTTATTGTGAAATGGCATTAGATCTCATCTGGATTGTGCTTCAGTAAGTATCCCATTCCAGCCTTAAATGATCTATATGAGCAGTGAAGAGAGGAGGGAAGGCTGTTTGTATGTGTGTGGGAGGGTGTGTTCGTTACAAGATGGAGTGAGATAGAGCAATACAATTTATTCCTTAAGTGAGGTAAAGGCCATATTGCCTACCATTAACAGAGCAGAACGTCGGCACGGGCTGATAATTAAGTAATCCATGAGAGCATGAGCAATATAGGACAATCACTAACATCCTCTGCTCCTTCGCCACATCAAGCCACTCACCGATTTTCTTCTTCTCACCAACATCATTTTAGATTATGCTGGAAAATATTATTGCATTGTGATGTGAAACTGCTGCTACAGAGGAAAATTTCCTGCTCCCAGCTCCGAGCTAATGATTCCAGAGAGATGAACTCATTTTAAAGACGCACGTCTCCTGTCACACTCTTTTTGCTTTCGTGCAAAGTTTAGGTTTTGCACGGGAGGAATCGGGTACTTCTGTTACATATGTTGACGTGTGCGTGTGGATAGAACGAGCCACGGTTCACAGGGGTTGGTTTAGACGCAAATTCTATTTAATTATATTTAACGTGGACTCAAATATACAGAGAAAATCAACATATGCCCTCAAAACAGATATTCGCATCTTCTGTTATTTATTACAGTTCTGTCCACACACCTTCATTTTACAAAATATGACCACATGACAGTGCAAAAATGACTACAACCTGGTCCAAATGCTCAAACCGTTACCTTCAAAATAAGACAGATTCTGCAAATAAAGTTAAAATAGTTGTAAATAAATGTAAATAATATTTCCAATTTTAATTTTTAATTCAAATTCTTTATTTATATAAATATGTGGATACCAAATTTCTCATTTTTCTCTTTATATTTTTTCATTTTCATTCATGTTGTTTTGTTGTTGCTCTTATCTTATCTTATCTTATCTTATCTTATCTTATCTTATCTTATCTTACCTTACCTTACCTTACCTTACCCCTTATCTTATCTCTTACCTTATCTCTTACCTTACCTTTTATCTTACCTTATCTCTTACCTTACATTTTGAGGGAAAAAAGTCACAATTTAGAGAACGAATTTATAAAGAAGGGGAAATGTCAGAGTAACAGTCTATCACCTTCGGCAAAATGAGGAAAGATTAGTTAAGGTAAGTAACAAAATACTCTAATCTTTTGTAGGAATTAAGTCATCTTTCAAGAAAAAAGACAGAATTTTAGTCATTATGAAGAAAAAAGGAAATGACAAAAATACCAGATCTGGACAGTTTGAGGCCTGGTCTACAATAATATGGATACTTCTCTAAACAGATGTTTTTTCTCCATTTGTTTTAAAAAATTCTATCTACACAACCATACCATTGTTTTACTAAATAGTTCTGTCCACATGACGGCATACAACTGACTCCAGACTGGTCCAAACTCTGACAAACCACAGTAGTTGTGTCCAACCTGTGGACACAGTGGATTATACTGGTTGTATCAGATGTAGAGGCTTGAATCTGTTGTAAAAGTGTAGTTCATTTGTAAACTTGTGTTTCCTTAAGTGTTGTTTGTGTATTCTTTACATGATATAAATTTGTCCATGACACAGGTCCAGTCTGTTTTTTAGCTCTGATATTATTTTTGCAGTACTGACTCCTCGTGATACGTCTTCAAATTTAGCTTAATTTTTACCCCCATTTTACCATTTACCACCGACTGCATGTTACATTCAGAGGTTAGGGTCATATTTGAGCCATATATGAAGATGTTGAAAACACAAGACGCTCCCTTTCAACGAATGCACGTCAACTACTACAACTACTAAGTCTAATCCAGTTTTCAGTCTAGATGATCATAGGTGTTTTCAGACATGCAGGAGGATTAAATACGTCATCAGGTGTGTTTCCATCCAGCTGTTTATAGAAAAATGTGCACGAGAAGTGGAAAAGTTGGTGAACTGTTAAAAAAGTAAATGTGAAAGTGCAATGGAAAACTGATTTTTTTTTTTCGTGTAGAGGAATGAGACAACAAAGAGAAACACCATATTAACATCACCACGACTGAGCTTTTGACAAACTGTGGAAGTGTCTGAAACATTATAATACAGATCAGAGGGAGACGAACGTTAAAGGAAGTTAATATAACCTGATAGATGTAGACCTCTTACAACTATCACCTTTAGTCTGGTTTTCCAGACCCTTATTCTGCTGAAATAAGGGTGAATATTTCCATTGTGATGTGGCAGTGATGGCAGAATGTTCCTTCTGTTATCTGTGCATAAAGGTTTGTCATTGCTATGTGAAAAATCGAAAACCCCTGAGCTGCAACTACACACAAAAAAATGACAAGTTGTGTTTTTGTTAAAGTTAACTTTAATATCTTCATAGGCAGATTTGGTCTCTGCATTTCATCTATCTTGATACACACAGTACCTAGCGTTAGTATTAGCTGTTAGCACATAGCATCCATCAGGAGCAGTGAGCTGCCGCTGAAGGCGCTCGAGGACCAACTCCAGACCTTCGTCAGTAGATTGGTCAAGAATATTAACAGGAGAATTACCTGTTTTTAATGACTGGAGAAACATGTGGAAAGGAGTGAACACATAAAGTCACTCAATAGCTGGGAATCTGCGTTGCTAGCTACTACTCCACCACACTGCCCAATTCAGATTTATTAATTTTAATGCCACAATATTACACGTTCCACAAAAACAAAAAAAAATCCTTCTCTGATGGACTGTTTTACAACTGCATTGTCGCCACATCCTGTGTTCATTGGCGCCAAAGAACCAAACTAAACAACCCAGCGTCTGCATAGGCCGATGCTACATCCAGTATTAGCTGAAAGTTCAACTGAAAAAGCGGTTTTGTCTGAATTTTTGTTGTGTGTTTGTTGTGGCTATTTTTTAGCTCACCAGCTGATAGGTCATGAGCTGTTGTGAAGTCACTGTGTCCGTTCTCATCTCTGCCGTTGTTTTCGTTAGCGATTTCTTCACAACTTGTTCTCCGGCGAAACAACAAGTCGGATTGATTTCAAATCGGCGTGTATCTTCCTTGGGACAATGTCTACAAACTTTATTCAAAGTTTTGAGAAATTTTGATTTTGCAATTTTTGGCACATTTTTTGAAATATTAAAAACTTGCCTTTGCTTATTATAGCCCGTATTTTAACAGCTTATAACATGGAAATGGTTACAGATATCAGTATAGTTACAACTGAGCACTGATAGAAGTCATATATGGACTTTGATTGAATTAGTTGAGTTCTCCAGTGACAGTACCACCCACTTCTATTGGGATATTGATTTCTTGCATCCAGACCACAGGACTCTAACATAGAGACAGAACCTGACAACCTCACAAATTTAACCTGTTATTGATTCTTGACAGAACATGCTGGTGAGATAAAGGGACATTGGTTCTATTTTTGCATACTGTTTAGTAAAGAAATAGTCTGTAAAGCAGAGGCCATGTGATCAGACGTTGTTTTTAAAGCTGAGGAAGAAATCATCCTTTTAGAAAAAATGTCTGAAACCCTATGTGCAGAGCGTTAAACTTTTAAAGGAGTGATATTTTGCTTTTTTAAAATGGAATTCTTCATTTTCAAACATCTCCCTGTGGTCTCCATGAACTGTAAATGCTCTGCTTGGGTCTGAATTCTTCATTCATTCAACTCCACAGGTCCATCTTCAACCCTATTTCTGAGTAATGACACAAGACAGGTCATTTTGAGCGCTGGCCCTTTAAATGCAAAAGAGCCCCTTTACACCCCGCCCCCTCCAGGTTGTTGACCGTGCTTTTTGTCCCATTCAACCAACAACTGAACATTTTAGGTAATCGACTCAAAGTTCGGACATATTTTCAGTTTTTACTCCAACCGCTGCTGCTGACAAACAGTTATGTCGTACTCTGAGAAATGTTCGTTGGAAGTCTGGACCTTATATGTGCAAATGTCGTGACGAAGCTAGTTATAAAACATAACAAACTAAGCAGGAGAAATCCACTCGGTTTTTGCCAGAATGAATATAAAGATAGCTTTGCAGCACGTGGAGGGTTCAAATTCAAACTGTATGAACTATTAGGGTCCAAATACACAAAGAAATGAACCAAAGACTAATAAAAGTGGGTTTAGCAAAATGTGAGCCCTTTAATTTGGACCAAGAAGAAGTGTGGATCCTCAAATTCTGGTGTTTTTCTGCCTGTTGTCGCTTTAAAGAAATCAGAAAACTCCCAATATGTGTGTTGAAATTAGTTTGGGGTCTTAACACACGAAAATCGCCACCAAATCCCATAAAACTAAAATTCAATCAACATACCAAAAAAAAAAAAAAAAAAAAAAACTTATAAAAGTTTTAAGTCTTTCTCAGGCTGAAGTTTGTCCTCATGGCATGTTTCACTTTGAGGAAAACTGAAAGCATCTTTCATCATGTTGGTCCGGTTGCTGCTAAAATATTTATCCAGATTGCAATTTACAACAACCCACAATTTATGGCGGCAGACTGTATCATCCATCTCCGCGCTTGTCCAAATGCATTTCCTTTGTTTCCTTAAAAGAAATCGAATCAGTGGAGGTTTAAGACAAGACTCTTCAATTTTTTTTTTCTCGCTTCCTAACAAACGGTAACATTTTAATTCTTGCTTTCATCCCTCAAGACTGAAAATACAATTTCATGATCACCTCGCTGCTAGAGCCGTGTTTAATAATTCCCAATTATGCAGCGAGGCACCTAGTCCACAGCGTGAGCCCCCCCCACACACACACACACACACACACGCCGCCTGAACGCCGGCCGGCCGCCGCTCGCTCACTGACTGTGTGTTCAGTCACCTTGATATCATTGATGAGCATGTTCCTCCGTCTTAGCAGGTTCCAACGCCGGGACCAATGCTGTTGTATTAATAATACAGCATGGTATCGTCCAGGAGGGAGTTTACTCTGTGTCTTTGGCTCCAGCCTTTTTTCTCCAATTTGTTACGCAGTTTACCCAAACATGCAGCGTGGAGTGTTTTCAGGCCTCGCGTGTGGCGGATTTACAGACGCTAAGGGACACGTCGCACTTATTGTGTGAGAGAAAGATGGCTTTATTTACAAGTTATAAGTAAAAAGAAAAAAGAAAGGATGTGGGTCTTTTTCAGTGTTCTTGTATTTTTTTTTTTTTTTTTTTGCTTCACGCCAATAACTCACGAGGAAACAAATTCACTATTCTATTAGCAATGACTCTGGATCAGTTTGGATGTGTAACAATAGTGCATCATGAAGGAGGATTTAGGAAAAAGTGGAGGTTAAAACACAATATATTTACAAGTCACAAAAGTCACTATTTCGAGGAAAAAGTCATAACGTTTTAAGAATACTGTCAAGTTTAGCAATGAATCTGGATCAGTTTGGATGTGTAAAAAAGTAGTATATCATGAAGGAGAATGCAGGAAACAGTGGAGGTTAAAACACAATATATTTACAAGTAACAAAAGTCACTATTTTGAGTTAAAAGTCAATGTGTTAAGAGTAGTCATAAAGTCATCTCAAGTAAAAACATATAACAGTCAAAGTTACCATTAAAAAATCAACATTAGACCTAAAAAAAACCCAACTAATTTTTCTAATGCTCCACACTAGTGCCACTATATTTCAAAATTGATATTTTAAAAGTAGGAAAATGGGTCTTTTTCAGTGTTTTTGTATCTTTGTATTTAATTTTTTTGCTTCACAAAAATGACTCACGAGGAAACAAGTTCACTTGATCTAAAATGTGACTCAGAGAAACTTGAAGTACATCTATTAGCAATGACTCTGGATTAGTTTGGATGTGTAAGAGTAGTGTATCATGAAGGAGAATGCGCAAAATATTCACAGAATAGAGTTTGAAGAAAAAAGTCACTTTGAGAAAAAAAAATCAGAATGTTTTCTTGCAGTGACAGACTGTTTTCCACGTCTATATGGGTTTAGTCTCATAAAATTACAACTTTTTTCTCAAAATATTATTACTTTATCCACAGAATCTATTTTATTAATGGTTTGTCAGAGCACTTAGACCGCAGGTTGTACCGGTAGTTGTTTTTGTGTTGTCCCTTAAGGTATTTTCACAAAATATTATAACTTTATATGTAAAATGTATCTTACGTTTTAATTTCTAGTATATTCCTAAATCTGCTCGGTAGTTTTGTGCATGTTGGAGTAAAAACCGAGGCACGTTGAGGATAAATAGGGTGAAATGTCACTGAATTATGAGAATATAAGTTGCTTATAGTGTTAGTTAACAGATAATAAGAATAAGGTGCTTATTAACATTAGTATCATTAACATCCTTATTGTATTCCTACGCAGCGTTGACAACATGTAGAACTCATTAAAGATGCAGACGAGCTGTGAAACATATCTAATGTGTTAGTTAATAAATTAATAAGAAGTTAATTATTAATAGGGTTGTTATATTGTGGTTCAGGAGGTAAAGTTCATGAACTGCAAAGCTGGCACTTGGTTCTGTTATATTTTATTTTTTCTTTATCACTACAAGCACTTTGTTCTGTAAGAAAAGCAATATAGTCCATTTAATCCAGGATTTATTAACCTTAATAAAGGATCGTCCTCGCTTTAGACCCACTCACCGCAGTAAACTTTTAATAACAGCGTAATAAAAGGTGAAAATATTGTTCTTACTTTTTGCAGTAGCTACAAAAAGTATAGTTGGATGTTAAAACTAATAATAATAATCATAAAATAAATCAAGAAAGCAGCTTAGTAATTGTTCACCAATGACATATTATGTAAAATAGTTAAACTCAAGAGGAAGAGAAAGTGTTTTTTAGTGGTGATATTGGCTTTATGTGTTTCTTATAGTAATTCCTTTTATGGTTTTTAAAAACCAAAAAAAATCACAAATTACATCATTAAAAACAGTAAAACTGGTAAAGGATGAGTTAAAACATACCTGTGAAACAACATGTGACTTTAAAATGCATGCTTTGTGTGTGAAGTTTATTGTATGTGTGGATCACATGACCGCATCAGACATGGGTGACACTGAGGCATTATGGGTAAGAGCCCAAACGGATACAGTCAGATACAAAACAGCTCCAAGATGATGTTAAATCTGCAAATGATTCATGACGCATAAAGCAGTAAATTATATTATGTTTATCATTTGCGCTGTTTGATATTTTACTTGGATACTGTGATGCATTTTGGGAACTTTATCGGACATTTGTTAAATGTATCTGCTGGTGGAACCCGTCTATTTCCTGGCATCAGAACATGAGACTTTCAAAGACTGACAGATGCATATGTTATCCTGTATTTATAGTTTTCTCAGCATCTTTCAGTGGTGTTTGTGTCTATGTTTAGAAGAGAAAAATAAATGTTGGAGATGTCAGAATGTACCTCTGTTCTGCTGGACCAGTGTAGCTACAAATATTTTTTATGTTATGTCAACGGTTATAAAATGTGGCTTTTATTAAGGTCCATAAACAGTCAAACTATTAACTATAACGGTATTAAATGACTATTATTATTATTATTATTATTATTATTATTATTATTATTATTATATAACACCTCTTACTACTTTTAAACTGTATCTTGATCATTTTTTATGAAACAGTAACATTTGATGTGTATTTATTTGTTTTTTTTATTCATAGTGAACTGATTTTATGCATTTTTATCTGCTTGGTCTGTTTCTACCCATTTTTATACTGTGATATAAATAAAACGAGTTAAAAGGTTGTAAGAAATCAGCTGCTCCAAAACACTCAACTTAAAAAAAAAAATTCAATAAAAATACAGTTAAAGGACAGTAAAAACACAGTGAAACTAATAATAATGATGATGATAAATGCGCCTCACATTATTGACACTTATTAGAAATACCGCACTATCAAGTGACACTGAACTGAACACTCATCTGGCCTCAAACCCGCCTCATGTTTCCTTCAGGAGACATTGAAGTCTTTTTTTTTTTTTTCTTCCTGTTTTTGTCAGTGGTTTCTTTTACGCCACTGACTGTTGAATTATTTTGTCTTGGAAGAGCCTAAAGTGCTGGTTATTTTCAGCCTCTATTCAGCTAAACCCACCACCGAACGTCAACAAACTTAGACACAAAAGACTCGAAAACAAAGAATCAAACTGAGCAAATATTGTCCCAAAAACCCACGGTGAATATGACGTTGCACAACAAGTAATAAAGCAGTGACCGATGAGCATCTGAGCTCATTAACTCAGTCATTTGATGCTGCAGAGCGGTGGAGGGTTCTGCCGTCGTTCTGTTTTTCTTTGCTCAGTGTGTCTCCTGCATTTCCTTCCTGCTCTTTGTTCCTCCACTAAACATATCTCTAATTCACCCTGGCTGTCGCAACGGGACACTTTCTCACCCTCCAGCAACGCTTTATATCAGACTATCGCCTCAGCGTATGTTGTGTAATGCCACATTACAGGCCAGTTTGTGGTTTGTCTTTAGTCGACATGCTTTGCTGTACTAACGTTACTAAGGCTACGTTCAGAGTGCAGGCAAATGTGGGCCGAATCCGATTTTTTTGCCCATATGTGACCTGTATCCGATCTGTTAAAGACAGTTTGAACAGCACAAATCCGATTTTTTTTTTTTTTTTTTGCTCACATGTGACCTGTATCCGATCTGTTAAAGACAGTTTGACCAACACAAATCTGAATTTTTCAAATCCGACCCAGGCCACTTTCATATGTGGTCCTAAATCCGATACGTATTGGGGATGATCCGATCTGATCTGAAGATCGTGTCGGCTACCGATCTGGCATTTTTTAGAAGATTGAATCGGATTTAGTCACGATATCGGGTTGATCCAGGCCCGGTTCTGGGGGCAGGAGAGCCCTGCTCAAATGAAAGTTTCCGAAGGTACAGAAAAGGAAAATTACCTTCACAACAGCAGGAGCTTTAGAGGAATTAGTAAAGCGTCTGTAAGTTTCACTTTCACTTTATGGTCTGCATGTACTCATTATGAGGTACGTACTGTAGTGATGGGCAGGTCAGGTTTTTTTCAACCCACAGGGCTTTGTGGAATTATTTGACCCAACCCACAAGTAACCTGCTGATCCGTGCATCGCTAACATACGGTGCAGAACACACCCCCATTTAATACTTGGATTGACCTGTCCATAGACGCGCTACAGCAGTGGTAAACATACGGCCTGTGGGTCAAAACTGGCCTGCCAAAGGTTCTAATTTGGCCATAGTATGAATTTGGAAAGTGCAAACATTATACTAAAGTTATTAAGAGTCAAAGGTGTCGTACTTGTTTTAGTTCAGGTTCCATATTCAGCCCAATTGCGATCTCAAGTAAAATAATAGCATAATAACCTATAAATAATGACTCCAAATTGAAATCAGAATTTCATCGTAAAAAGTCAGTATCAGATTGGTATCGGCAAAACTAATCCTAAAAAAAATTTGGATCAGAAGCAAAAAAATCCAGATTGGGACCTCACTATTACATATCCAATATTTTGCAATGCAACTTCAGTCTGAAAGGCCAGGTCGCATTTATCCGACCTTTATGTCATTGAAATGCGACAAACATCACAATTCTGCATTTCCAGGAGGAGGAGCGGCGGGAAAAGCATATTTACTTCCGTAAACACAGTGCGTGCCTGCGTGGTCACGTATTACGTCAGGACCTCTTTTGCACATGCGGGTCACTTCAGGGTCGCATTCAGTTCATACTCAAAACTGATAGATGTCGCATTTAATGTGGAATATGAATGAGCACAGAAGAAAATCAGATTTCAGCAGAAAATCCGCATTAAGATCTGCTGTCTGAACGTAGCCTAAATCTAAACCTGCAAATCAACACCACCTTCGAGTCTTAATGAACTGGAGTGTATGCAAGACACACACATGGAGGCGGGGGAAATAAAAGCATCATGCCCTCCTGTAACGTCAGTGCGTCCGTGACATTACACAGTCAATATACACAAATGGACAAAAGTATTGGGTAGCATTCAATTCAGGTGTTTCTTTTCTAATGGGTCTGAGACACAAAACAATAATGACAAATGTTGTAATATAGTTTTATATTAGGATAAATATCATTGCATTGTTTAGTTTAAAGTGTTATCTTTTTTTCCAAAATGCCTCAGAGATGGTTTTAATTAATTTCTCTCAATAATTTGTTTTTTTTTTCCTTCAATTTTTTAGCCATGACTATGATTTTAAATGTTCTACTTTTAAATTTCTAAAATTTTTCATACTCTGACTGTAAATTATAATTTTCCACCACAAGTAACCATCTACTTTCTTCGCATCTCACTGAGAAACAAAAATCTCCCATTAAACTTTAAGGAAATTTTGACGTTTATCAGTATGAACAGGACATCTTACAGCTGTGGACATGATGTGTCCCAATATTTTTGTCCATATAGTTTATAAACACTAATATTTCTTTAAAGTTTGACGGGAGGTTTTTCTTAAGAGGAGATGTGAAGAAAGTAGACGGTTAGTTGTGGTAGAAAACTGTTATTTACAATCAGAACATGAAAAATATTTTAGATATTTAGAGGTAGAACATTTAAAATTGTAGTCATGGGTTAAAAAAAAAACAAAAATAAAATCAGCGTTGAGAGATGTAAAATAAAAACAATTTCTTAGGCATTTTGGAAGCAAAACTAACCAACACAATGATGTTTATCCCAATATAAAGCTATATTATGACATTTGTCATTATTGTTTTGTATTCCAGACCCCTGTTAGAAAAGAAACACCTGAATTCAACATGTCCCCATACTTTTGTCCGTATAGTGTATTCAGGAATGAAAACATCCCAACACACTCCAGTCCATCTCTTTATTTTCGTAAGCTTTCTTTCTTTCTGTTTTTTTTTTTCTTCTTTTTTACGTTGCATGTCACCTTTAATACCGCGCTCCCCCTCCATATGGAAACAAGCTCAAAATTAGTGATTGCAGGTTACGTGGAGGTCAAAAGTCTGATCAGAACCATGTGTTCTCGACATTATGTGTACATTTTTCACGTCAGTCCTCGTGGAGATCAATCTCTGCAATGACCCACCCGTGTGCTCCCCAAAAATTGAAGAGCATATTTATGAGCTTACTCTCATGGCATAAAATCATGAACACACACAGAAAGTATTGTACACCGAGGAGACTGATGATCTACCTTTGAGACTTTTTCCTCCCCATCATTCACTACATCAGTGTTTCCCATGAACAGAGTTATCTTTATTGTCTAGTATTGCTTGTCAAAAGCTAATTTTCCCCTCATATCAAGCAACAGGGAGTAGATGACACTATGGATTTAGAGCGCGGTTTATTTTATTTCCTGAAATGATCAAAAACTGCAACTTGCAGCGGGAAAAATGTTACTATTTCTCTGGAAGCAAGAGTCACATGTAATTTGTAAGTGAAATATCTGTTTTTTGTTTTTTTTTATTTTACCTTAGACCTGACTTGAGCATTTTTTACCATTTCTCTCAATCAAAACAATATTAAAACATTTAAACTATATTGCAGATCCAACACTTCTGTTATTACCTTTCACAATAAAAGCTTTCATTAAGATATTCCAACATATGCAGTTATTTATGTCATGTTTATATTCAAGTCCAGTGGAATAGACATGAGCGACCTACAAGTGATTCTGTATAGTGTTGATATTCCAAACACTCACCAGCAGGGGGCAGTCAGGTACCAGAACACACTTAGTTCTACCAAAATCACTGG
Source organism: Apogon hyalosoma (assembly GCA_037367295.1). Lineage (NCBI taxonomy): Eukaryota > Metazoa > Chordata > Actinopteri > Kurtiformes > Apogonidae > Apogon > Apogon hyalosoma. The sequence continues at coordinate 37,297,805 of JAPQRP010000024.1, read as the reverse complement.
ATCACCGACTGAATAAAGTGTAAAACTAATTGTTTCTACACGTCTGTATTATGGTATCATCAAGTTTTCTTCAAACTAAAACTCGTAGACCAGTGTTTTTCAGCCTTGGGGTAGGGACCCCACATGGGGTTGCCAGGAATTCAAAGGGGTTGCCTGAAATTTCTAGTAATTGATAAAAAGAAAACAAAAAAAAAAAAAAAACAAACTTTGTAATAAAAAATATACGATGAGTTGAGAGAGACAATCATAATCCTTAAAAAACATGACAAATGCTGAAGCTGAAGCACCGTGGTACTGTTTATCTGTCAAATGTTCAAACTGAAGCACTGTGGTACTGTTTATCTGTCAGATGTTCAAACTGAAGC
>JAPQRP010000024.1:37265933-37276868 GCA_037367295.1 Apogon hyalosoma | reverse complement strand
AATGAAGAATTCAGACCCAAGCAGAGCATTTACAGTTTATGTAGACCACAGGGAAATGTTTAAAATGATTAATTCCATTTAAAAAAGCAAAACATCACTCCTTTAAGAAAGAAAAGAAGTGATAAAAATAGAGGATGTTGTTTTTCCCACTGGACTCAGCTCTAAATGTAAAGAATGGCGTTTGATGATGAAATGACAGCATTTTGTACTCGGGTGAGTTTGATTCGGAGGCTTATGAGGGTATAGAGTTATTATGGGATGTGCATATTGGCTCCGGGAGCTTGACACAAACACGGGACAGGAAAGTTACCAATGTAAAGTAATTTATTTACATAAGAGTGCTCAAACGATGTATAAACATAGGAGTAAATGTGGAAAAATAACTAAGAGGTGAATAAACAAGGGCAGGGTGAGCAAGCCGCAGCAGCAGCATGTGGGCGCTGGGAGCCAGTCTTTGAACGCTCTGGGACCACGCCCCCTCCAGGTAGTGTGGGCACCCGGGAACCACCTAACCAAGCACCTGAGAGGAGGAGGAGGGAGGGAGAGAGAGAGAGCAGGAGAGACTGGAGGCACAAATAAACTCCCACAGAAACAGCCCGAGAGAGCATGCTCTGGGGTTGTCACAATATTGTTGCTAAGTTACCATTTGTTGATTGACGGTTCAGACTAAACTGTGACAGTTCTGACCTTGTTTGTCGGATTCCAAACAGATCTTTAGTTCAACTATTGACAACACAACCTGTACAGAAAACAGAGGTGATGTGGGGTTTTACTGTGGCTGTTTTCTGTCTAAAAACAGAGCTAAGCTAACGGAGCTATAATGTAAACTATCAGCTGACGCAGCACATGAAGATATTAAGACACAGTGTTATTTACAGCGACTGTTAAAGTAAGCGTCTATGAGATATAGTTTGAAGAATGGATGAGCTTTAAATGGTGAGAAACTGGTCCAAAGAACGATGCTGATACATGGAAACCACTGAGCTTCAGTAACCTCTGGCCTGAAAAGTACTACTGCTTATGTTTTGAATTTAAAATGTGTAATTTAGTGGAAAATAAAAATCAGTGGTCAGATTGCTGTGCTGAATAAGCAGCTATAGGCAATGTCATTTTTTAAATACAGAAGTATATATAGTGCATTTCATACAAAAAGGCAATTAAATGAGCTTTACATCAACTAAAGTGAATTTCATGAATCTAACAAAATGTTCAACCAATGTTTAACAAGTTTGATTCAACTTTTCCTGTAAAAATTAAAGTGCTTACAGGCTGCATTGAGTTTACTTGATCCAATTTGGGGGGAAAAAATACATTTTTGATCAGTATTCTACAACTTTAGATATACTTTGTGAAATTAAAGACTGACCTGAGTGGTTTTTTTTTTTTTTAAACTGGCAAAATAATGAACATAATACCTGCCTACAATCCATGGAAAATAAAACTTTAAAAGCCTTCAAAGACATCTACAGGGAAACGGTGATTACATTTACTTTTCCATTGTAGACCAGGGATTTTACTACCATTATAACGCATGTAAGTGATGTAAAGTCGTTTTTGGCTACACTTAATCCAAATTAATGTTTGTTTTTGTTATTTAACCAGAGAAAATCCCGTTGAGATCGAGATCCCTCTTACAATGGTGACCTGGCCAAGAGGTCAAGTAGCACACACTATACCATAATAAAATACAGGTTAAAAGATCAGTGATAACAGTAAATAAAATTTAAAAATAATTAAAATTCAAAAGTGTAATGTAAAAACAAAGTGGAGAGCACTAGTTATAACTGAAAAAACTTTTCCTTGATAGTTACTTTAGAACTTTCTAGTACTTTTTGTGTGTTATTGATAACCTTTTACCAATCTCCAATTATTATTTTAAACTCTCCAACAACTTCTACAGATATTGTAGAAGTAATAGTAATAATAATGCTCCCAAATGTTGTGAAATTAAAAGATTTTTAGTTAAAAACATAATATTTTTTTGCAGAGGGACCACCAACCCATGCGCCTCAGTCTTCAACAAACTGAAGAGAGAAACAACGCCCTTCAAAAACCCATGGAAAACCGTGGAGATACGTGACCCTGCTACGAAACTGTCAAGGTACAAAAGGTCACACATTCATAATTTTTGTTTGTATGAACGAAAAACCAGTTTGTTTTTCCTTCGGGCTAAAATGAACTCAGCAGCTAAACAGTACGTTTTCCATAGAAGGTGTCGCATTTATGCTTTTACCTACAAGTATATATACATAACTCAAGGGTATTTACATAACAAAAAGACAGAAAGGCAAAGAGAAACCAAGACTTTTCGGCGCCCAGGTATTTTAATACATAAACTGTCAAGACTTGTTCACTTGGATTGAGCTGAATGTGTCTTTCGGTCCAAAAGTTCAGATGAGATGAGTAGACAGAGCTTCCACTGCAAACACTGACAAAATAGTTTTATTATTCCACATGTTTCCATTCATTTTGAAATATAGTGTGAAAATGAATCTGGCCAACAGCCCAACTGTCTAGAGAGAGCCAGATTTGTGAACTCATAACCCAGAAACCTCATTGAAATCCATTGCAAAGACAAAAATGCAGATGCTCTCGGTCAGTGAGGATGTTGTGCTGTAGCAAAGCTTTTAAAACAGGTTGACATTGTAAAACAAAATGTTCATGACGACCTCTAAACTGAAGGAAAAGGAAAAGCTTATTGCGTTGTCAATTAGTCAACTAAATCTTTTGTTTAGTCGACAGGAATTTTATCTGAAAAGATGCTCCGAATGAGTGTGAAAACGACAGAAATCAAATCCAAGTGTGAATGTTGGAGTTCAGAGAAAGAAGAATGCACCAATCTAACATGTGATCTAAAGCCTTAATGCGCTCCAGACCTCTTTGTATTGAACAGTTAACACCCATTCGTACATTTAAACATTTGGGTTTGCCTTTAATATATTCATTTTCTACACATGCCTGAGTTCAGTTAACAGTCAGGAGAAAAGCATTGCAGGAACAGGAAGTCAATAATGCCTGTATCCCCCTCAGGGTGCACATTACCATTGTTGTGAGCCAGGTTAATGTACTTCAAACAAGGTTTATTATATACTGCAGATGCACAATAGTGAGGTGAGGAGTGTAGCAGGCATGTGTAGTAGGTGAGAAAGGAAGCCGATCGCCTCTGTCGACCTTGTTAGCGATTGTACGGTGGAATGACTCAGCTGGGATATTTGTGAAACACTTCTACATCCTCACACTGTACGAGGAACACTGTGATATAATACACGTTCCTTTAAATTAGCAGAGCATTACAAAGAAGCTCGGAGAAAATGAAATTGTTGACCTGTAAATTTGTATCTCTAAGGTTTTTCTTTTATACGATGCCAGGAATCCGACGCTAATGGAGTTAAGATAGATCTATTTATTTCACTTCAAGTCATAAACATGAACTCTGTTACAAATTAACTTCAACAACTTTACAAATAACCTCAACGCACAAACATGTTGCCGTCGTACGTTACAGCAAACTGGCGACGTGCGCCATATTTATTCAAGTAAAAATCAGTAATGTTTGTTTGTTTGTTTGTTAAACACTCTAGCAGTAAAACTACTGGTTGAATTCACACCAAATTGGGTTTATAGATTGCCAGTGACCCAGAGTAGATCTGATTACATCTTTGGAAAAGTAGGTCAAAGTTCCTATTTTTTTAATGAATTTTTCCAAGTCTTTTTTTTTTTTCCCCATTTAGTTACAATGGGCGAAATTTGAAATGTCTATAAAAACATCAATTTTATTTCAATTTATCTCAAACCTGGCACATATATGGAGGCAACTGATATGCTGACATCCGCACACACATAGACATAATGCCGTACACTATACTGGAGTAACTCTGATTTCCGATTTTTGAAACTGTGCAAGCTAGCCGAGTTGTTTGTCATTAATTCACCGGTTCTATCTTGAGTCATTGAAGCCGCAGCCGACCTGGGCACCGCACACAGATGGAACTGTCCCACACAGGACTGCTACACTATGACTTCTGTGCCTTATTGTTGTAATGCATTGTCTCACGTTTTTGGACTGTGCAATATATTTAGATATTTATCTTTTTACTCAAAAGTTTTTCCATTTTTATTTTTGATATGTATATTTGTCCTTCTGTACGTAATACTGTCATTGTTCCTGCTGTGCATTGAGCCACTGGATCGTAATTTCAGTTTGATGCAAATCTTAATGACAAATAAAGTCTAAGTCTAGTGATGACATCAGCTGAATTGATGCCAAAATAAGCCACAATACAAACAAGGGGCGGGGTTCGTTGTACCTGGCACCACTTGTTAGCTTTGAGTTTTACATATTGAACCTTTTTATACTGAGAAAGATGCGATGCAAAAGGGCTCTTGCTTTTGTGACATTTAAGCCAAAACGCCAACTTTTTCCTAATTTCAACCAAAAACCTAAGTTGGTGAAATCCAGTCTTTGGTATTTTATGTAGCTAATATTCAACAGTAGAGGCTTTAAAATAAATAAAATGAAAATATCTGCATATACAAACATAGTTTTGGCCCAGAAACAAATAATATGCATCTGTGATTTGCAAAAATATACAATAGCAACACTATTTCTTAACATTTGGCTGCTTAAAATATTAAGCATCAGGCAACAAACATTAACAAACTGAAACTATTACCAGATAAAAACTGAAGAAAGAAAACAGCCAAATCCATATTTTAATGCCGATTGTTTCTGATTAAGTTTATCCACAATAACATAATCCAGTGAATTAAATTGCTGCTTTTATTTTGTCACATTGCCCCACTGACAATCATAAGCACTCCTCATTTTAACATGAGCTGACGGGTTGTGTTATGGTTGGATATTAGATTCCCATTGTATTTCTTTTTTACTCTTCTCTAACTGCCCGCTACCGTGGTCCGGTGTCTACTGGGGTCATCCTCCCCACTCAGAGGATCTGGGGTCCAGGAGGGGGGCTTTTAGACCATCATGCTCTGCTGAGAGGTCTGCAGCTCATTAATATTGCAAGAGAATAAAGTAGGCTAGTGGTGAAAGACAAGAGCGCTGAGGTCTAATCAACCGTCACCGCGCTCCAAACGCTCAAACAAGGAAAAGTATCAGGAATATAGATTTAGGGTACTCTTTACTATAGCTGTTTAATAAATAATGAGGAAATATATGGCTTATTGTACACCTTAAAGCAATTTATTAAAGGTAAACTAGAGAAATATATCTGCTAATGCATCATGAAATGTCAGTCAGTGAAGAATCCCACTATTTTAACCCTCTTTCAGAGATGACATTTAACAAAAGTGTAAATTATAAATATATTTAGCTGTCCATTTTAACAATAACAGCTCCCCAGCCCCCATTAAATACTGACGTTGGCTTCTTTAAATTAAGTTTGACAGTCGAGGAGTCTAATACTTTCTTTTGTTGATTGCTGGATGAATATTGTATGATTTTGTAGTGTGTAATGTGGGACTAAAATAATGACAAATGGTGCAGTGGACAACATGGACGGACAACTTATAAAATGTACAAGTCCCACAAATGTGCAAATTTGATGAAAAATGAAGGATTTTCCAGGTATGTGCTGGAAAGAAAATGACTGATGGATCAACACAACATTCCCCAATGGTCTTCATGATGTACTGAATGCTAATGCTAATAACTAATGCTAATTGTTAATGCTACCTGCTAATACTGATGCTAGGTGATCTGTGTACTTGTATAGAATGCAGAGATCTTTCAATCCTTTATTTAACCCTTTAAACTATTTTTGTGGCAACTTCCAAATACATTTATCACCATTTATCATATTTTCCTCTGTATTTTTCCAGTGAAAGTAAGGTGTTTTCCAAAATTGTATTTACGGGTCATGTAGATGTTCATAAAAGCTCAGTGCAGCTTCAAAGGTTATTATACTAAAACAGAGAAAACTGAAGAAAAAGTGACTTTTTCAACAAAATATATCATTAACTTAATATAAAATATGTGTATCCATCCACTGTCATTGATCCAACTCCATGGGTTTTAGTGGTGAATCAATGTTGTAGAAGATGACGGTTTCCACGGTAACTACGGAGCCTCTGAACGTCCAAATGGGTCATATCTGATGGCCACGAAAAGACAACAAGCTGCTTTTTACACTAATTATTTACATATATTGATAAGTTTAGTGCATCAGAAGTTACTAAACATTTTAGATCAGTAGATGCTTTTGGTCGATGGTGACTGTTTAGGTCTTTGAAGGTTTTTAATGACACAGCAGAAGATAAAATGATTGAACAATTGAAAGTTAATGTTCACTCTGTAATTTTTAATGCCATCTAGTGAAGATTGCAAACAACAGAATATCCTCTGCCTCCCCTTCCTCTGAGGTGGCCACTAAAGAAGTATCTTGTAACTTTTAATGACTTTTCTCTACATTTTAATTTTTTAACATTTTCCTCTGCAGTTTCAGTGAAAAGCATGTATTTTCCCTGACTTTACATGAAATTTTGCCAAATATTTGCTCTTTAATTAAAAAATGCGAAGAATAATAAGAAATTTAAATGACCAAAAAAAAAAAATCCCCACAGAAAAATAATTCTAGGCCTTTAAGGGTTGAACCACACCTTTTATTTATTACCTGAATGCGAGTCTCTGGTCACAAAATCCGGAATTTCTCTACCGTCCATGTAAACAACTTCCTGCCGGTTGAACAAATGCAAAAAGTAACAGATTCTCAGCTTTTAATGAAAAAAAAAAAAAAAAAAAATCAAGGCCTTCGTTTTGATTTTACCAAAACACCATTAATCAGAGTGGTGCTTATTTCAGAATACAGCTGGATTTGCACTTCAAACTGTACCTTGGTGTGTTTTCTGGGAGGCTGGTTTGCTGCTCCTGTTGAGTCGCGGACAGTTATTTTAAGGACACTCCATCTGAGCGTCTCAATGGCCACAGCGTCGTCTTTATTCTCTAATGGACTCCTACCTCATCCTACCTGGTCAGCGCATGTTTATTTTGTTGACAATGGGAGAAGAATACATCCTCCGGCTCGCAGGCGTGGAGAGATTACCTTTATTTCAATTATAAAGTACAGCGCATATGACTGACTTTGAACGCAGCGGGGGCCCTGGAGCCCTGCACAGTTTTTGTTCATTATGCCGTGGTTCCTCGGCGATGGCCTACAGTGCCGCAATAAAAGACCAATGAACGGTGCACATCCTGTATTGATTTGTTTGCTGAATATGAGAGTGAATTTTCAGATGTATTTATAATGGCCTTATTAAAGCCCTCTTTGATCTGACGAATACAACAATAACGGAATGGTCCGTGTTGTTTGCAGCCGGGATCCTCTGTGGCAAAAACGATAACATTAATATGAGTTTTTCAGAGGTATTCAATTATTTTTCCTTTTAATCATAAATGTAATCTTTCTCTGACTTTGTGGGAGGAGAGTTTGGGTGCTGTTATTCTTCTCTATCACTGATACAAAGCTTTCCGTCCAGTGATATCGCTCCTCATCTGTCTGGTTTTATATAAATTAAATATTCTATTTGAAATACAAACAGCTTTAATTATTGAAGTTGACAGTACATTTGACTTTGAAAGACTGATTTATTCTTAGCTGTTGACATTGGATGAAAACAGTATGGTGTTTTTTTTTCTTCGTCTTTTTTCCGTGGTCAGCTCTCGTATGATGAAGACATTATTTAGAGGTGACTCTCATCTGGTGTAAGAGTTACTGAAGCGGGCGAACACAAAGACAAGTGATCTGATGAATTGGTGATTAATCTGAGGGGGTTTTTAAGTAAAGATGAGGATCAACTCTCTCTGCGCTTGGTTTTTTTTTCAGATGATGTTCAAGTGGAGTGAAACGGATGAACAAATAAGAAAGACAATATCGAGTGAAACTCAAGCCACTCTTGATGTCAGATAATTTGTTGGGAAAAAAAAATAAATTGCCAGTTCAAGTGGTGCTAAATTCAAATAAGAAATAAAGAGGAAATCATTCTGAATAATATTTACTGGACAATAACTGACAAGGACAAGGACACTGCATGGATGTTCATGTTCACAATGAGATACTTCATCTGCATCAAACTGCTTTAACATTAATACCATTTATTATAGGGCGTTTGTAGCAGTGGTTCACTATGGCCAAGGACACCACATTACTGAAGACTTTGAAGTGAATAGATGACATGTAGCTGTGGCTAGCTTGAATTAATTTTTCATGTTGTAGAATCGACACCGTTGTTCCCTTTACTGTTCCGCAAACCCCTTACAAGTCAGGAACTCTGTCGATTCCGTTTTGTTCATTATTGTCTGTTGTCAGTCAGGATGCATAAGGACTTCTTCTAGCGTTACCTTTTGCAGCTTATTTTTCAACGTGGCTCAGTTTCGGTTTCATTGTGTTATGTATTTCCACCACAAATACAGTACACTCTCATCACGGCTGGTCGTCATAGCAACATAAACATATTGTGGCGTGATCTTCAGTGCAATGCAATGTTGGAGGAGTCAAGTTACGATTTTCAATCAGAAAATTTGAATATTTTTTTCAAGTTGTTCAGACTTAAAGGAGTGATATTTAGCTTTTTTTTTTAAATGGAATTCTTCATTTTCAAACATTTCCCTGTGGTCTACATAAACTGTAAATGCTCTGCTTGGGTCTGAATTCTTCATTAACTCAACTCCACAGCTCCATCTTCAACCCTATTTCTGAGTAAGGACACCAGAAAGGTCGTTTTGAGCGTTGGCCCTTTAAATGCACTTGAGCCACTTCAGACCCCGCCCCCTCCAGGTGGTTGGCTGTGCTGCTCTGTCCTGTTCAACCAACAACTGAACATTTTAGGCAATCGGCTCAAAGTTTGGACATATTTTCAGTTTTTACTACTGCTGCTGCTGATAAACAATTATGTTCTACTCGGAGAAATGTTCGTCGGAAGTCTGGACCTTATATGTGCAAATGTTGTGATGTAACTAGTTATAGATGTAACAAATTAAGCAGGAATTAAAAAGGGGTCTAGAAAGTTTGATCTAGAACACTTGATTTTTGCTAAAATGAATATAAAGATAGCTTTGCAGCACCTGGAGGGTTCAAATTCAAACTTTTTGAACTATTAGGGTCCAAATACACAAATAAATGAACCAAAGACTAATAAAAGTGGGTTTAGATAAATATGACCCCTTTAAACTATTGGTCAATATATCAAGATAGAATCTCCTACTCATGTTTTTTTTTTTTTAGATTTCCTGCTAGTTTGGCGTGGCGTACAGCATCATGACATTATGACACATATTGATGCTACAATAATTCTAGATCAAGTTCTCGCAACTATATATATTGTATAAAATTGTGTTTTATATGTAACTGGCCCCAGTGCCATGTATAAAAGTATGTTGTTGTTGTGCATTCCTATTCCTGAATGAATTACCGTGGCAAATTAGAAAAACAGCGATGATGCATGGGGAACTTCCAGTGCAAGCTATTTAAATAATACACAGGTTCAAACATTCATGCTTTTATCTTAAACATGTGTAAGCTATTAATATTTATTTATGTATGCATATTTATTTATATATTTAGTGTTAGGGGTGAATAAATAAATAACTACATACATACTTATCCTGACCCACTTTATCGTCACTAGGGTTGCAGGGGTCACTGGAGCCTATCCCAGCTACTTATGGGCGAGGGTGGGGTTCACCCTGGACATGTCGCCAGTTCATCGTATTTATGCAATTCATTTGTACATCATTATATTTTTTCTAGATTGTTGTTTATGTTAGGTCTTTGACACAGAATATTATACAGGAAAAAACTATGTTTCATTATTTCATGTTAATGTTGTTCTTTCCGACACCAAAAATATCTTAAAACTTTTATACTGAAATTTTTATACTTTTAAGAATGTTTATTTCTGCCTGCCTTTCTTTTGCACTGGTATGTTGCATATTGCTGCTGTAAACATGTTAAATTTCCCCATGGTGGGATCAATAAAGTCTTATCTTACCTTAACAAAAATGATGTAACTGTTAACTTCTAGCCATCGTGCTGAGTATGAAGCATCTAAATAATCAAACCTAATCAAATGAAGGACAGTGTGTGATGCAGCTTCAGCAACCAGGCTGTCAGGTTATTGAGGAGTTTGTTACATAAACATCATATGAATTAAATACAGTTTGCATTGTTTGTCTTTATAGCTGGATAATATCCTCAGTAGTGGAAGTGATAGGCTCCAGAAAAACATTTTTGTCCTCAAACACCTCCTTTTTTCTGCATTCTTGTGAATTTGTGTACATCATTTCATGTTTTTCTGCTTCACTTAGCGTGGAAATATTCTTACGTAAATCATATGTAATTGCACAGGCTGATATTTCAGTTGTGATTTGATTAATTGTGCGGCAATAGTTCCTAGCTTTTAATGGAAACATCTCTGCTGACATTTCTGACTAGTTAACACTCAGCAAACATTAACGTACTAGACTGTAAAAAGATACACAAAAAATTCTAAGTTTAAGGACTCAAATTCCTTAAAGTTGAGCATTTTATTTTGTATGTTGCATTTAGAATAACATTTTGACTTAATTCAACATATAAAATCGTCAGCTATGTGCACGGCAGTGACGGCACTTTTGCAAAACAGAAACTTGCTTTGCTGGAACATCTGCATGTGGGGATGTGAGCCATAAATGAGTAAATTGCTGCGAATGAAAGTGCCACATCAAAACAATACATTTCCATCAGAACTTTTATTTTCACCTTGTAGTTGCAAAAAGTAGTTGCTTGGAAGGTGCTGTTGATCTTTCTGATGAACTGTTACATACAGATAACAAGAGGGAAGAGAATTAAGACCCTATGTCTGTTGCTGGTCTGTAAAGCTCTGAATGGTTTAGGACCTAAATACATCAGTGACCTCCTGACCCAGTATGAACCTACCAGA
>JAPQRP010000024.1:37239724-37252590 GCA_037367295.1 Apogon hyalosoma | reverse complement strand
ACTATTAGGGTCCAAATACACAAATAAATGAACCAAAGACTAATAAAAGTGGGTTTAGCTAAATATGACCCTTTAAAAGGTTATTTTACAAACCAAAAAAGTCACAGTTCATGGCAAAGTTTTTTGTTAAACAGCTGAATAGACTGAATCTCATCATACACTATATACATATATGTTACTAACACCAAACAGACCTTCACCTCAGACTCTTTCACCTCATTCTTCAAGAGCGAGGTGAAGTATTAAAGAGGTTTAATGTGTCCAGTCTGGTCATGTTGAAGCTGCAGAGACAGCTTCAGACTCAGAAACTCAGTTATGATGACGTCATCCCCGTGACTTTCAGGTGTTTAGCCTTTACATTTATGTATTTCACAGTCTGATTCTTCAACAGTTTTACAACAAACTCACACTTGATTATCTTTAAACTAACAAACATCATATCTGTAAATGACGGAATAATACAAAGGGGATCAAAAATAACTTGTCTCTCACCGTCGACTGTAATGCAATTTATTTTTTAGTGACGTAAGGTCCCATGGGATGCAACTGGAAGGGGCGGGACTTCGGATGTAGTAATTGATGACATCATGAGGTTGTGGGGGATCATGGGAGTTAACCACTGTCGCAGATATCATGTTCAAAGACAGGATGGTGTATAACAATTTTATCTAACATAATATTAGCCTCATAGCATAATTGCCTAAGTCATATTTTTTTCAGGTCACAGCCAATGATACATGAAGCAGCAGTGTTAGGAGAGATAAGTTGCGCAGATATCACAGTTTGACCAAAAATATGACTTAGGCAATTATCCTATGAGGCTAACGATAAGCTAATAACATGATGCCATTGACAAGCAATTAAATGAAACTGGACATTACTGTGAATAAAATGACATTTACAGATGAACATTTGACCTAAGAAAAAAGTCCTACGACACAGGCCTAGTCCTTTGTGATATTTTAATACTAAAATACCACACGTTTAACCTGTACTCGTTTGTTATTTTTACATTTTTAACCTCCTGAGGCCTAGGAAATGTCAGGAAAGTACAAGTTTTGGCTTTTTTAAAAATTAAATAATTGCCTATATTGGAAACATCATTGTGTAATAGTTTTTTCAGATGCATTAAAAAAAAATACGGAATGTCCTTTGCGGTTGACAGTTTTTGTTTTGTTTTTTTGTATAAAGTTGTGAAACTCTTGTCCACAGACTAAAAATAAACACATGTGGTTGTTTGCAGCAGTTGTTGCAGAAAATATCATGTTTCCGTACATAATAGCTCATTTTTACTGTTTTATCTGCTTGTTATGCTGCCTCTTGGCCAGGTCGTCATTGTCAATGAGAACTAGTTCTGAATTGACCCAAAAAAAAGTTAAACTATAAATAAAGCAATAAGGTGTGTGTCGTTGCACATCATCTGGTCTCACTTCACAAGGAAAGGTTGTAATTCTGACCTGAAATAACATCAAAGTGAACTCCTGGTGACAGTTTTATCATGTTCCTCCTCTGTTTGGAGTGGCCTTGGTTAATCGGGGCGGATCGCCGGGTCTGCGCCCTGCCCAGTTCCCCGTCTGTAAACAATAGGGGTGTGGATTAGTTTGGAAACAATGTGTTTATTTAAAAAGCCCACTTCCTGTATGGACTCAGCAAGTCTCCCATTAATTTTATTGGCGGCGGCTCCAGTTCTGAAAAATCATTGTTTAGAGGAGGGAAAAATACAAAACAGGCAGGGTAAAAAGAAACGCTTTGCATCTGCACTCAGTTCCTGTGTGATAGGACGGAGGCATTAATAGAAATGGTGCTCGCCATTTGTGTTTTTAATCATCTGTGAGGATCTGAGTTCAGAGGAAAAAAACAAATGAGGAAACATTTCAGTGTTTTTGTTGAGACTGATTTGGTACAAGCTTCGCTGCTGCGTGCTCTACGTGTACAGATGTGAATTTCTTTAAAAAAAAAAAAAAAGAAAAAGGGAAAGCCAAACAGTTTTTGTGCTTAGTCTAAACTGCCATGAGCGGTCTACAGACTCTGCCTGCAGGGGCTGAGATTTAGCTGAAGGCTGTGGAGCCCAGGAGCGACGCCCACCATCCCCAACTGCCCAAAGCCACATCCTGTCCAAAAGGAAAAGACTTGCACTTTCTCTTCAGGAGGAACACACGCATTAATGTGATCTCAATTACCCATAAAGCAGCGCTCGCGCCTCGGCGGCCTCGGCGTCCGTCACATCCTGCTCCACGCATCCGCGAGCTCATCTGATCAGCTGCGGAAACAAACAAAAAGCCTTGATGTGTCGTTACGCCAAAGCAATTTTCCCCGTGTACCGACTAGGCCCGACGGAGTTTATGAGTTTATTTCTGAGACTGACAGATATGAGGGGGGATGAAAAGGCATTAAAAATAAGCAGTGCAACCTTAGCCCATCCAGACGCTCGCTCAGAGGCCAGAGAGTAACAGGTAAACTCTGGGGAGGGTGGTTAAGCCCTAGTTAGGCATGTAAATCCCACCCTTTACAGGCAAAGCGCTCCAGTAGATCCCTGTCAATTTCCTGCAGCTGTGCTTGGGCGGATTTACATGAATACACTCTATCACTAGCGCTTAGCCTCCTGTGTTATACATTTACTCACTTTTGGGTGTGTTATAAAACTGGTTATTTTCTTCCTTTTTTTCCTTTACTTTTCTTGTCTTCTCCAAAGAAAGAATGGTTTTATTTACAAGCCATCCAGCATGGCTTCTTTTGTAAATTGACTCCTCAGTTTTGTCCACGGGCCAGGCACAAGAAGGTTAGCTGCCTGTTTCCTGATAAGCTGGCAGAACCTATCAACCCCGGCAAGAAGATAGTGCTCTGTATTTCTGTCATGCTTTATCATCAGCTGGGGTGAAACTAAACCGGTGTTAAGCGAGAGTAGAGGGACCATTTCCCTGGATTACAGGCGTCAACTTTAATTTCAAAGACCAATGGTGTATCCAGGGAAGGTGCAGGCTTCGCTTGCCACAGATTGGCAGCGGGCTCCTGATAAGGAGCCAGTAGCGTTGTTCGCATTCACCACGGGGGCCTATTGATCTCCGAGCCGCTGGTTCATTTCATAAAATACAAGGCAAATGGTGTTAGAACGGCGCTATGGCTCCCCATTCACCACACACACTGCGTCCTCTGCCAAGTTGTCTCAGCTCTGTGCTGTGGCGAACAGGAAACGCACCGCAGGAAGACAGGGTATTTGTCAGGAGTCATTAAGGAAGGAGGTGACAGTTCAAGCTTTTTTGCTTTTGGAATACAGAGCGACGAGCTTTAAAGGGAAGATGTTTTTTCTTTTTCGTCAGTGCACAACAAAGCCGGCCGCAGCCGTTTAGGAAGTTTAGGCAGAGGATTCTTGGTGCTCAGCGTGTGACACTCGTAGCGGTCAACCTGAGTTAAAGCTGAGCTATCTTTACAATCAGAAAAGAAAAAAAAAATCATATCAACATATTGAGCTCTTATTCATGCTGAAATGTCTCCCCCATTTTTTTTTATCAAACCAAATTTATGAAAAGCATAATCACAACATGAGGGCCCTCTTATTTTATTATCAGTGGGTGTTATTATTAGAAAACCATTTCAAATGATATGTCACATGGGAACAAATATCATTTACAAACCACTAATGACTTGCAAACACTCCTCTAGCCTCCGGTGCAAAATGACGCCTTCACACAGTGTGTGCTCTGCTCGCCTCTCTACGGGGACGCTGCACGCTTTCAGAATCAAACAGAATAAACAGGAAGACCTCTTCCTTTCAGCGCAGACCATACAGTGGCACTAACAAATTAATTCTTAAAAATCAGCCCATTTAAACCTGTCATTACCGCCGACGTCTAATGGTTTTTAGGTGTGTGTTTGTTGCAAAAATTCAAATGAGACACTAAAATATGTACATATTCTCTGCAGAGATGGATTAGGTTTTGGATATTAATAATTAAGCAGGCATTATTATTATTACACTTTGCATCTTCTGGGTGGATCAAACTCACCTCACTGCTGGACTGCTAATAATGAGTCATCAATAAAACATTCTCATAATGTCAGAAAGACACTTGTGTAGATGCACGGTCTAATTTTACACAGGCCGACTTGGTCATTAGTTCACTACGGCGTGAACGCCTCGCCATGCAAAACACAGAGGAGGTTACAGAGGTGGCCTGATGTGGCCTGACAGTTGGTGCATCAAGCCGCTCCTTCATTAATGTTAATCATCTTGAAATTGTGAATAACCAAATCAGTGCACCTATATGCAAATATTTAAAGCATTTCACTTTTTAATGGAGAAAAAAAAAAAGAAGCTGTTTTTGTTTCCGGCTCTGTCATTTGCATAGTAATTGTCTATGGTGATGCACATTTAAAAGGGAACAACATGACAGAAAACCCTGATAAAAGTCCACATAAAAGTTTCCCACATCACACAGGCTGTCGGACTTGAAACCCTCCCAAATTTTGCAGAGCTGTAATGAGAAACCGAGACGAGCGGAGACCAGAGGGAGAGCGCCGTCTTTATTGCCATCCAGCCATAATAACTTAATGCAAATTGTAACTAGTTAAGCACAGCAAAATAATATGATACCATTGTCTGCAGCAGATTGGTATTATAATGTTAGCATGTGCAAATAATCACATTTTCACCCTGATACAATTACATTATTTGTTCTGGTTGTATCATACACCAATAAAAGCAAACATCATATTAGGATTCATGGCACTTTTCGCATTGCGTTATCAATATGTGGAAATAATTGTCTGCTGAGAGATTAAATTACATTATTGTGTATCTTTTTCATGCCTAATAAATAATGATGGATGGCTCTTATTTTCATCACCACCTGCAACCATTTTGTCTTCCCCCTGCAAGTTAAAAATGAGAGAATAAATAAAGAAATAAAAGAGGAGAGCAGAGAACCTGGAGCGATACAAACCCTGGAGGGTCTTCTCTTATTCTGCTGAAGTTTCAGATGATCAAGGCAGGGAAACTGCAGAGACAAATAGACACCCGTAAAGTCAACAATCCCACGTTTGTTCTTTGATTCGTCCCGGTGACAAGTCCACGCAACCTGACGGGTAATAACTGACTGACGGGTAAATGACTGCGAGGTGCTTTTCTGTGTATTATCAAACATTTTGCAGCCGATTTGGAACGAGAAAAACAGCCGTCAGAGAGAAAACTGCTGTCGTCTGAGTAAATGTTTAGCGTCTTCTTTCACATGGCTCACGTCGGCGTTCGCCTGTGGGGACGAACGCTGCTGAGGCCAAAACATGTGAGAGCGAAGAGACGCTCGGAGGCTTCCAGTCTGTTGAGTGAAAAATGTGAAACAAACCACCGCGAATTATGTGTGTGGAAATTTCAATTCCTTTGAATTTATAGCACTGAGCAAGTTTTCCACATTTGCACTGCACTTATGGAATTATTGATTTACGGTTCATTCAGGCGGGACAGATAAAACGTTCACAGATAAATAGCAATTCCAACCATCGCAGTGTTTATAGTGATGCTTTAGTTTTGGTGACAAACTTTAATGGCATCAAACAGTGGAGTTCATTGCAGTTTCATTTATGGCCCTGAAGAAGAATCAGTGCAGATGGTGATAAAAGACTGGCCTGAGTGTTGTTGTTTTTTTTTTTTGTCACATTTCTTTTTTTTTCTAACATTGTTTCCTGATAATTGGTCTTTTTTGCTTGTATTTACTGCTATTGTTCTTTGTGAGCACCTGGGACCCTTATAAACATCTACATTTTGTATTATTAACCCTGTAAAGTGCCCACTTCTTATTCAGTTTTGTTTTTTTTTTCCTTTCTTTGTTTATTCTGAGAAGCAATTCGTATAAAACTTCCCTTTCTGGTACAATTCAATGTCCACACCTCAAACATGAACGACAGAGTGAGGTGCTAATCCATGTTCAGCAGAATATAGAACAAATATAAGAAGTGGGCGGGAGGAGAGGGCTTGCTCCATTTCTTCATCAACACTTCTTCAGTTTTAGTCCTGTTTGCATATCACATATCTACAGGTTTGAAGCCAAATCAAGGTTCAAGGTTCATTTTATTGTCATTCAATCAATGTTGCAAATGAAAGAATGAAATGTGTACTCAGGTCCCACTGCAGTAATCTAAGCAATAAGATAAAAAAGTAAAAGTATTTAACAAACAAATGCATAAAAACACAAAAAAAAACATTCACTTGACTTTTTAAGACATTTCTCAAGGTGTTTTTGGCCAAATTAAGACCTCAATTTACATAAATAACAGTCCAACAGGCCTATAAAAACTAGAATACATCAGGTTCAGTTTTATTCATGTATCAGAAATCATACATTCACCTCAATGGACTTTAAATCTGCTCAACATACAGCACCCATATCTTCTGTCCTTCAAATCCTTGGTTTAAGGCAAGAAAAACTCAGTTAAAAAAAAAAAAACAACTCAAATTGTAGAAAAGAGGATGGCTCCGTCTTCCAGAACAGACGAGTTATGTAGAGTAAACGAATATTGAAAATTATCACCGTCACTGTCAGACCCCAAGAACTGAAGTCAGAGGATGAAGTGGAAACAATAGAATATATTAAAGCTAAATAAAGCTGACTGCATTAAAAAAAAAAAAAAAACACACATTACATTAAAAAACTGGATATCAGTGCAGTATCAGGTAGGATGTAATCGTCCTCTTGTCAGTGAAGTCTGTTCTGAATCTCCATCTTTAGAGTTCACAGAAAAACCACTGGATTATTAGGGCCAACAGTAAGATGGTTTTTTTTTTCTTACATCCATTCCTGATCCAGTTTAACCTGTGTCTGTTCTGTGAAATCATCTGGGTCCAGGTCACTCATTAAAACGCATCTATTCACTTTTGCTTCCAACTACATGCACAGCTTTGGAAATCACCCTAAAACCATCGCAACAAAGTAGTGAAAAGTGTCATAAATAAGCCGTCAGTGTTTTCTAATGTGTGAATGTGAGTCAAACTTTGATCAAAATGCACGAGCTTAGATTGTTTCAGTCTGGCAAAATATGTAACCTGCATTATTCCAACGTACAGTAACATACAAAGAAAAATGAGTGGAATTTAGTGCAAACCCGATTAAACAATAATGTAACTCACATACATAGACAAGAAGATCACTGAAGAATACAGTTGAGTTTTAATATTGTTTGGATATGAATGTTATTCATCTGATTGATAGTGTTTGTGTAACTGTCCTGATGCATAGTGTCTTATTATGTTTATATATATATATGTGTGTGTGTGTGTTCATGTAAACTGACCCCAGAATGAATAGATGCTGTTACGCCAAAGCTAACAGGGATTTAAACAAACAAACACATGAATGTTTGACATATTTAATGAGGAAATAAGCTGTAATTTTCTCAACAAATGATTGATTTCCTACAGAAACTTAACGGTTAATGTCCCATATCTCAAATCTTTTGCCTGTGACGTTTAAGTCATTTATTTCTAATTCTGTTCAATGGTTGTTTTTGTTTTATTGTATGTATAGTCCTCCGGAAACATATTTTGTGGTTTACTTCATTTAACTTAATTTGAGCATGAATCGAAGAATAAATCAGACCTACAGCTATTCATCAGTGAAAAAACAGTGAGAAAAGTCTGTTGTAAACACCAAAAACATACATTTCTACATCCAGTGCGTCATTGCTCCTATGTCATTTACACACATTTGTCTTGGATCATACGACTTGACAAAAGTTCACAATATGTTTTCTTCTGTCTAATTGTTTTGCTAGTTTCCAGATAACAGACACTATAACACAAGTGCATTAAAGTGGATCGTGTACATGATTTGTATTTTTTGCAGTTCTGCCAGTGTAAATGTGTCCACTCAACTCTGATAAAAACAGTTAATCAGTGGTTATTGCTTATTCGTTCTAAATATGTGGATAATGTTAAATATTATATTGTTTCTGGACTCGTTTGTTGTTAAATCTGACCCGTTTGATCGAACTGATTTGAGGTGAATCTGACCAGTTTCTGTTCAGTATAAAGCCCATACTGTATATTTTGCAGCAGAGTTGCCGTCCTCATCCTCCACAGTTAGTTCCCCCTCGTCACCAGTGTCTCAGATAACCGTGGACATCCGGCCGCCGCCAGCTGTGGGGCCGTGGGACTCATTTACATTTCACTTCCCCTGCGTTATTTTGCATAACCTTAATTTTAATCACTTCATTTGCACTTTGTGAAGATAAGAGAATTGATTAGCCTCTACTCTCCAGGAGGTGTCATGTTTGACTTCTTTTTCCCTTTTTCTTTCTTTTCTCCCTCCTACCAGTCCACCCATCTGAGCTGTCAATACCTGAAACTCCTGTTGCATGTGATGCATTTGTTGGCGCGCTGTTATGCGGTGATAAAACAAGGTAAGGACATTATAGCCCCCTCCTCCTCCCAGTTAATTGGCATCAGAGAGAGAAATGCTGTTATAACTTCATAACTTCTTAAGTCATGCCTTGTGCACAGCTAGACGTACGGTGTTGTAAAAATTTACATTTTAATGAAATATTTGAATAAGCACTTGAAATTCACTCTACCAGGTCTCCCGGTTCTAAAACCAACATTTCATGTTTGTGTTTTGAATGGCAGCGTCAGAGAAATTAGCATGCCAGTCATACAGATTAGGAGGGCATCAGTGTAAAGTCACAGGCTCCCTCAATCAAGGTTCACTGCAGGTAAACACTACCCATGACATGTTTAAATGATAGCTTTTTTCAAAGAAAGGGAGAGGGAGAGAGCAAGGAGGAAAAAAAAGGCAGCATTTAATTCACGGGGGAAGGAGAGAAAGCCCATATAGGCATCAGAGCACGATGGCACTGAATAGACTGTTGGCAGTATCTGCAGTTTACCATAATGCACTTCTTTTAACTGAATCTGTCAGAGAACCACACAACTGCAAGTCAGAAGTTCCACATGAGTGATGCTTGTAAATCAAAAATAAAACCGAGGCTCGTGTGCATTTTCTATCGCACAAATTATGGATTGTGTAGATGATGTATGAATATTGCATGAGGTGAGTATGGGCGCTTTGGACGTACAGACGTTTATGGTTTGTTGTGCTGTGGTTCTGTCACTAGAAATGAAAAAAAAAAAAAAAAGTCACGTTTTTCAGTACAGTGAAGCTCTGTGACCAGTAACGTCCTGTATTTAACACGGTGTTTAACTTTGTGGCTGCCGCAGCATGCCATTGTATATTTAATGTTGGTAAAGGAGGAGCTGTGGGAGTTTTAGAGGAGTTTTTACATTCACTGTCGCAGGTTAAAACTGGAAAACAAGACCAATTTTTTACCATTTCACAGGTCACAGCTGGATTTACTGAGCCTCCATACCTGCACAATATGGACACAAATATTGGGACACATTTAATTCAGGCCCGTCATTGATAACATGGTCAAATTATGTTGTGCCAAATGTCATAATATAATGTTTAATTGTAATAAACATCTTTAAGGTTAATTTTCTGTACGTTGGTGTCTATAACGCTCACAAAGTTGTTTTTACTTCCTTTTACCCGACTTTGAAAGGATTTTCTTGACAGATTTATAGGTTTCTAAAATGTTTTGTCATGTTCTGACCATAAATAATCATTTTAAACCACATTAACAGTCTAGTTTCCTCAGCTCAGCCTTAAAACTTAAACGAAATATTGATTGTACATTCATAGTTCTATCATTCAACACATAATTAGGTGGAACCCAAAACAGTAAAATTCATACGTGAGGTGGACAAAAGTATTGAGACGTGTTTCATTGCATCCATCCATCCATCCATCCATCCATCCATCCATCCATCCATCCATTTTCTACCGCTTATTCGTGGCCAGGTCACAGAGGCAACAGTCTAAGCTAACAATGGAGACAAATGTAATAATATAATACTGGAATAAAATTTATTGCAATCAACATTTTCATGGTTTATTTTGTACATAGTGTCATTAAAACACGTATAACATGCTTCGGAATTTATGTTTAAGTAACCCATCCATGACATTTTTGATGGTAATAGTTTTAGATACTCTTTCTCTAGATTTCTGGAATATTTGTCACACTGACTATAAATAAGCATCTGAAACCACGAGTAACTGTCTAGTGTCTTCATCTGTTACTAAAGAAAACAAAATCATTTATTAACCCCAAATAAATATTGATCTGACATTTATCATTAACTAAAACTGACATGTTCAATATTTATAACCAAAAGTCTTCGTGTGTGTGGGGAAAGCCAACGACTCCAGAGCAGAGTCCTGCATGGATCCACTTTTCCAAACCTGCACCGCCTGTAGCCGTGTACGTTAGACCCACAACCCGACCCATGGTTAAACACATTGGTCTACACAGTAACTCACTTTTAAGGGCTTTAGTTTTGGCTAAAATGCAAGCCATCATTAAATCTCTAATATGTGTTGCTCAGCGACGTCGGTGGCCAGATGTAAACAGATGTGAAGCTCACTTCAAAATAAAACCAGCTGTGGATCAACCACGGAGAAGTTAGATGATCATCATTAAATGTCCTGCAAATTACTTTCATCCGCAATTTTTTTTTTTTCCTCTTCCTTGCCCGCTACCCACCCGCGTTTCATTTAATTTTACCCATGTCTGTGAAAATTCTTTTTTTTTTTTTTATTTTTTTAACCCGTTTCTGCAGGTTACCTGACCCGGTGCAGGACTCTGCTCCTGAGTCATGCCATGTTTCTTCTTCTTCGTCTTTGTTAGATCATGTGAGATTCTGTCTCGGAGGACTAGATTCTAGATCGGTGGTAGGACAGAGTGGTTACATGTGTGGTGTGCGGTGTTGAGATTATCGCAGCTCACCACACACAGTACGATCAAAACTGTTCAATACAGGATTTTTTATCTTCATGTGTTGGGTCTGTAACAGATAAAACAGCTTTTCTTATGTGTGTACGCCTGCTTTACTGTGCCTTAACACACTGTTCTCAGCCCAATAAGGGATCAATCACCATCTTTAAAAGCAACAGCATCAGCCACTTCTCGTCTGTTAATTCACTTTGACACAAAGTGCGATGGCGACACATAATTATTCATGTTATTTTGCATCTCTTCAATTATTCAGACAAAATGATGTCTCGTACTAAGGCCCCATGCAGTGACGTTAACGCAGGACAAACATCGGTGCTGTGATGTTGAGTTCATAAGAGCTTTAGTTCAGAGGAAGCTCAACCCGAGGCTCCACGCCTGCTGTTATTACAACAGTCCAGTGTCAGTGAATCTGTTTTACCAAAAAATACAGATACGTCCTGATCATTTAAGGAGATTTCTGGTCAGTTTTAAAAGTTTATTGTTAGTAAATTCAGTCAGATCATATAAATGCATCATAAAGTCAAGCCTGTGTGGCCATAGGGTCCCAAGGCTGAAGACCACACGCTACAGGAACAGCTTTGTTCCTGCTGCTGTTTCTCTCTTGAATAAGTGTTTGTGCACTTTTTAACCTTTTATTGGAATCTATTAGTTTTTAACTTTTTACTGAAGTTTATCATTTGCTTCTATTTATTACAGTTTGATGTTTTCTGGCCAGGTTAACGCTGCTGTTTTGTTTTTGTTTTTTTTTAATAAGTCGGCGTGCACTTCTTAACCATTTAACCTTTTACTGAAGCCTTTTAGGGACTGTGGTTTGATGTTTTCCTTGTCCTGGCATTTTAATTTAATTAATTTATTTGATATTTTATTTTATTTTATTTTTAGCTGAGTCCAGATCAGTGAGCCTCTGAGAGCGCTTGTCCATAGGTATTTATGGTCCTCTGTGTCTGTGTTTTGTCTTTTGTTTTGTCGTAATGTCATATAACGCAGATGCCCTCTCCTGTTACTGCAGAAAAAAAATCTACCTGTGGGTATAAATAAATTTACCTTGACCTTGACCGACCTCACTTACTGCCTGTGAAATGATTAGTGTCAACATTTTATGGTGACTTTGTGATGATAAATATGAACTCTGTAGTTTTTCAGTCAGTCCCAATTTTAGTGGTGCTTTATTGTATTTTGTGAAATAAATGGTAAATTCTGATAATAACTGCGATTGAGGTTGATGCAAACAAACAAAACTGATTTTATATACACACACACATACATACATATATGGATAAAGTAGTGCCTGTTGCGTAATGTGCTGCCAAATTAAGCATAAAGTTCACTTCTATGCATTTAATTCAATACATTCAACAAAGTTATCCTTTTGTTTTTGTTGCTTTTTACTTTTTGCTCACTCATCTGTGGTGTTATTGTCTTGTCTGGTCTCTGCAGGTGTGTGTCATTTGTAGAAACAAGTGTGACAGGAAGGCAATGTTTACACAATAAAAGCAATGATTAGCAATAAATAGATTCAATCCACGGAATCACCAGAGGGCTTTTGTTTTGTAATGATTAAAATACATTTGTGGAAAAGTGAACTGCTGACAGTCAATCTTAGCACGGTTTTGTACTAATATGACCTTTTGTATTAGATAAAATAAGAAATAAATACCTGAGTCTAAAACAAGACCTGGTACCTTCAGCAGCTGAGACAAATAAAGGCCTGGGTGATCTCAGAGTGAATCTGCTGCTGCAACGTGCATTTATGTAGTAACCAGTGGGAAATCCATATGAAATGAAGGCACCGATTAATATAATGTACAGTTGTGCTCATAAGTTTACATACCCCAGCCATTTTTTCAGAGAATATGAATGATAGTACAAAAACTTTTCTTTCACTCGTGAAACTGTTCAGTGAAGCCATTTATTATCAAACTAATGTGTTTGCTCTTTTTAAATCACACTGACAGCAGAAACTATCCAAATGACCCTGATCATAAGTTTACATACCCTAGTTCTTCCTCCTCTGTATTGGCCCC
>JAPQRP010000024.1:37205253-37218236 GCA_037367295.1 Apogon hyalosoma | reverse complement strand
TTATTATCAAGAAAACATGGAAAATGGATAGATATCAGCTCTGAAATTAAACTACTATGAGCTGTTTTTGTTGGTATTATTATATTTGTCCAAAAAAATGTACCTTTAGTTGTACCAGGCATTAAAATGAACAACAAACTGAAGAAAACAAGGGGTGGTCTAATAATTTTTTCCAAGACTGTATATAGCACCACATCATAGTTAACTTATGACACTTTACATTAAGAACTGGTCAAACCAGACTCTTAAGCCAAAAAGATTGTGTATTGCAGAATATTTTTTTCTGCAGTACACAATACAGTCCTGTGCAAAAGTTCTAGGTTTGTTGGTTTAGTGAAGTTCTTCAGACAATATGAGATTTATGGCATTCATTTTCTGTTTTATACCAGCAACAAATTGAAGAAAAATTTGCAAAATGAAACACAAATTGAAAAAAAAATTAATATGGAGAAAAAAAATGAACAAAAATAACCAACAAAATGAACAAAATAATCCAAAATTGAGCAAAAATTAATAAACAGTCCAAATTAATGAAAATAAACAAAATACTCAAAAAATGTCACAAAATAACCAATAAAATTAACTAAATATTACAACACACATTAAGTTTGTCGGATTAGTAAAGTTCTAATGACCACACATATGCATAATCACTTTTGTTTCACACAATATGAGCTTTATGGCGTTATTTTTCTTCAATTTGGTACTGGTATAAAATATCAGAAAATTAAGCAAAATGAGGCAAAAAAAAAACCAAACAAACCATGAAGCAAAAATGAACAAAAATAATCAACAAAATGAACCAAATAATTGAAAATGTTTTGCTTAAATGAATAAAATAACAAACCAAATGAATGAAAATAAAAGTCAACACATTTAACAAAAATGGACAAAATAATCAAGAGAATTAACAAAATAATCAAAAGTCTTAGTGGTTTATTACAGTTTTAATGTCCACACATATGCATTTGTCTCTGTATTTAGATCCAATCTGATATATGTGAAGCATGAACAGCAGGAAAAACTACAGTTTCAGGGTAAAAACAGCTTCTATAAACCAAAAAGGTTATATTTAATGTGACCTTTTGTCTTTAACCCTTTAGTTCAGAAAATATGAGCTTTATGGCATTAATTTACTAATGTTTTATACCAGGTTTCATTCAACACTTCAGAGGTTTGTAATTATTTGTGCTGCTTCTTATCATAGGGTCAGAGGTCACATTAAATAGTGACTTTAACCTTTACACTTTAACACATTTTAGTTCGGTTTTTTGTGTCTTTTAAGGCTGTGCACACATTTCCTGTACTTTTATTTGTTATATCTGAGGAAAAGAGAATGAGCAATAAATATGTGGGATCATTTCCCCCTCTGCGTACTGAAAACAAAAATGCAGGGATTTTGACCAGGTGACTTGAACGGCTCTATTTGGACAGAACTGATGACTCTGGAATGATTACGGATTTGGAGTAAAACCCTCCTTATAACTTTCATGCAAGACAATTAAAACTGCCTTTCCTGTGG
Source organism: Apogon hyalosoma (assembly GCA_037367295.1). Classification (NCBI taxonomy): domain Eukaryota; kingdom Metazoa; phylum Chordata; class Actinopteri; order Kurtiformes; family Apogonidae; genus Apogon; species Apogon hyalosoma. Next base: position 37,216,714 of record JAPQRP010000024.1, on the reverse strand, counting down.
CTGAATTAATTCCATAAAACTTTTCTCCTGTTTTTTTTTTTTTTTGCTCTTTTTCAGGTTTTAGTTGATGAGTACCGTGGCTACATCTGCTTTGTCTGCCTGAGAAACTGATCAAGATGATTTGGATCGGTGTTTTCAACACAGAACCTGCACTGGCAACAACTTCTGTGAATCAAAGAATCTGGAAGCAATGATGGTGAGGCTGCACAAAATCATAAAGCCAATAATCAGCATACAATCTTATTTTGGGATAAATATAATTATTCTCATAACTTTTCCTTTTGCCCTTAGTTTATTTTGTTTTCTTTGTCCACTACACATACTAAATTGTTTAGTTTTTTGTTAGTTTATATAATTTTATGAAAGCTTATTTGGATTTTGAACAAATATTTTATCACTTTATCGGTTCTGGATGTTCTTCTGTTTGATTTCTAGCATGAACTGCAGGTTTTTCCTCATGTTCTAAACATAAAAAACAGTTTACAACTACACATCTGGTTTCTTCAACTTTGACTCGGGACCAAAAACCTGCTGTTAAACTGTAAATAAACAAAGAATTGACATTTATCATGATGGATGGGGAAATATTTATCATAACATTCTTCAGAATCATATTTATTGCCATGTAAGTAAACAGGGTTTAAATTACTGGGAATTTGCTTCAGTGGTTTGGTGCATACATAGAACATGCAGTAGGTAAGCAGTAAATAAAACAAAACAAAATAATAAAAAAAAACAAAACAAGTAAGATAGAGTTGTAGTGGACTAACAAATTTTTCAAAATATGCAGTGTGGACAAAACCAATGGGTTTGAGTGAGGTATAACGGGACTAGTTATGGTTCAGTGCAAATAGTGCAAGTGTTGTATCTTGGTCGTATCAGTACTCCTCATGTAGATTAGATGTAAAGTCAGAACCGTGTGAACCGTTATTTTCGTCACCAAAAAAACAAAAAAAAACCTCTTTGCAAAAGTCTTTGTACATATGAAACAGTGCAGTGACGATGCAGAAAAAACGATACATTATATTGTGCAGCCCTGAGCTTCACTCCAGTAAACTTTCTTTAATCCTTTTTTTTTTAATAACCTTTCACACTTGCAGGCACAAAGTGATACAGACCTGTGCTGATTCTGTTTATAAAAAGGAAACAGGGGAACAAAAACAAATGTCTGGCTTCAATGAGACTGTGAGTGGGGGCCTCACTGGTACTGATGATAATTTCAGCTTTCTTTTGAGGTATTCCAATCCCGGCAAAGCTGCAGGCTTTTTATTTTCATGGCAACCGACAACAGGGTATTCACTTAGAATTGATAAATGAGGAAGATTAACAACGTGAGACGAGGATAGGAGAGAATGGACTCTGCGGAGAGAGTAGGCTGCCGTTGTCAGCCTCCTGGTGGCGGAGGATCAGCGGCGCGCTGTGTGTTCCCCTTCCTGCTCGTTAACATGCACAACCTGCGAGGCGGGTCTCCAGAGGACGACCCCGAGCCGGCTTCTATCATTAATCAACTTCAAGCAAACACAGCGACCAGACACCGGCATACATGCTTTAAACTCCAGAATTAATGCATATTTTCAACCAAGTGTCAATAAGGGAAGAAAAGCGCTGGCAGGGAAGGCGTGCGTGGAGAGCAGCAGCGGCGCACTCGGCACAACACTGTGATAAGAAACAGAGCCCTTATGAGAATAATAACGCTGTCACTTGTAAACAAGGCAAAAACATGAGCCCCCCCAGCTCACAGCCTGGGCAAAAGAGCCACTAAAGAGATGAGATCTGCCAAATTTCTCATTACAGAAACAGAGCAGGAATAAAGCGCAGGGAGAGACGAGGCCTGGCTGTGGCAGACAGGAAGAGAGAGGGAGGAAAAAAAACAAAAACATTATGAGCAGCTGCAGGGGACTCGCCGCTCTAACCCGCAGTGCCAGGCTGCTGTAGTGGAGGTAGAGTGGTGTCAGGATGAGGCACCGGGCTCATTTACTACAACAACAAGGGACAACTGGCACATTCTTCATCACACAAGCCCCTCATTTGATTTATTCACACCAGGATGTCTTGTGTGATTTGCAACTATTGTGATGGAGACGCTCGTATGCTAATGAGCTGACATATTTTGGTGTAAATTATAAAAAGGGGGAAAAAGTAAAGTCAGCTTTTCTATCATTTTCACATCAAAGTAACTCCACAAGTCGCGTTGCCTCAGGTCTGACTCTGTGGCTGCAGGGCAGACATGAAATTGTTATTATTATGCTATTGAACTGCATGCTGATTCTACACTTTGCTTATAATTAGCCTTCTCTGGATACCTGATTCTCGTCTGGTTGTTTAAGAGAAGTGCTGCGGTTTGTGCACAGCGTTACAAAGCTGGATCCTGTCAACCGCACTGCACGCTGGCACATGTGGAAAACACATGTTACTCTGTGAACAAAACCGTGATGAACTATTTAGAACAGCCAAAGCATGATAGTGATATATTTACTCCTGTTAGTTTACGGCTCAGCAAAGGGAGGTTTCCAGTGATGGAACATAAAGTTAAGTGCTACTGTATATAACATTTAAAGGCATGAAACACCGGGTAGGTTTTGTTAATAAGAGAAAAAAGTTCTTTAAAAGCTTAAGAAAACAGATTTAACTCATTTTGTACTTGCATAAAGCTTACACACATAATTATGGAAAAAAAAGTGTGAGCTCTATCAGCCTAAAGATAGAAGCAGAGGGGCAAAGGGAGAAGCAGGCTGCCTTTAGGCCAGCACACCCATCCTGTCTCTGCCTTTCCTGTTCCACAGCCACGCTCAGAGCTATGTTCACAGTGATTAGGGATGGCACTTCCCTCCATTTGGCCAGGAGCTCATTACTGCACCTTTTTTGTTTTCAGGCAGAATTTCCCCCAAGCTCAGACATTTCAGGAGGCCATCCCCGAGTCTACCCGATGCTGCCTGTGCATCGGTGGTCTGCCCCCACATCTGGAAACGATGCAGCGTGTGCTGTATTATTTTAGGCTTCAAACAACTTAGCAGACGCTCCTATACAACAAGTGAATGGGGAGCTGCGGTTTCCAGGCCGACCACAACTTTCCTACATGAGAATCTTGGATGATGTCCTCCAGACTAATTATGCTTTTGTGTTGTTTTGCTTTCAGCGGCTCAGAGGCGTTTTCTGAATGTGTTGCCGCTCATGTTTCGTTGTGTCAAAGCCAACCGCTCTATCACTTTGTGTTCTGGCATTTTGTAAATATTTTAACGAACTGGAATCCTGATTATGCCGGGATTTCAGAAAGAAAGACAGCAGGACACATCAAGGAGAGTTCATAAACTTGCTGTTGAAATAACAGAGAGGCTCCAGTCTGGTGGTGGAAGCTTCGAAAAGGTGGAGTTTCCTTTTCTACAGGGAGGCCAGCCACAGCTCTGGCCGTGACCCCACACACCAGTCCAATATCATCGCTCCATACTTTATTTATTGTTCTCTCTGGCATTGTTTCCTTTTCATCTATGGCGTGCTGTAAAATTACCTGTCATTAGTCAGGCTAGGTGGGCTTTTTAGGGAGTTATTTTTTGTTTAAGTCTATTTGCAGTGCTGCTGTTTCACTGGAGTAAGCAGCTGAAACTCTTTTCTTGTCCTCCCCTCTTTTAGACAGACTGTGGTGGAGGTACTGAGCGTGTGCGACTCACATAGCTGGCAGGGGCGAGCGTCCCGGGCTGCTGTCACTGCCGTTGCTGTTTCCATGGTCCATCGCTCCATTCATCTCCTCACGGATGGCGTTGGCCAGGGAGTTGAGGGTGGGACTTCCAATGGAAGCAGTAGTGTATAGAGGTATGTTGTTTTCTGCCATTGAAGCCTGAAAAGCAAAGCCCGAAGCATTAAATGTGAAACGGAAGACAGTTGTCAGCACTTTCTTAGTTGCCCATCACTCTTTTCATACCGGTACATCCCCCTCCAAAACAAAGACGAGGTGACTGGGCGTATGAGATGGAGACTTTTTTCTCCTTAAGAGCTCTGTATGTGGAGTGAAGTCTAATTTCTTATTTTCTTTTACCTGGAAGGCAGCAGAGAGGGTCGGACCATAGCCCAAGCTGGTCTGAATGTTCTTCACTAAGGCTGGACTTCTGCAAACAGAAAAATTCAATTACAACCACAGACTCATGTCTCACCTCCAGTATTATATTTCATAAAAGGAAATCAATGCACTTTGTATAAGAACGTAATACATTTACTGGTGTAGTAATGTGCATAATAAGACTAAAGTTCTAAGATGTTCAATCACTTGACAATACCACACAACTATCTTGAACACTTTGCATTTCATAGGAAAAAAGAATGTGAAAGCATGATGGATGGCAGGCTAAACACAAAAAGCATGATGGCAACACTGAAGGGGGCGTGGGGGGGGGTCATGCAGGAGGGGCTCGGCCTTCTGGCGGAAGTGCTTACTGTACGAGCAGCTCATCAAAGTTCTCGTCAGCGGCGTATTTCCGAGGGCGGCCTCGCTGTATGTGGCGGCCGCGCTTAAACTCCTCATCATCAACAGTCCAAAAGGACCCAAACTCATCCTCTACTCTCACAAAGCACTTATGCAGGGAAAGGTTGGTGCGAATGGCACCCTGGGAAAAGCAAACCACCAGGCACAGCCAGATGCAGATGCAGTGATTGACAGGACAGAGGACGGACACACAGACAGACAGACAGAGGGAGGAGGGGAGAGGTTGAGGATCAAAATGAAAATAAGCCATTGTGGGTTATGAAGCATCACCAAACGCCTTCTGAAAGCATGAAGGGGAGGCACGCCAAAGCAAGCAGGGACTTTGGGCGTTATGGCAAACAGACAATGAGATGGAGCAGCAACACCGACTTCCTCTCATCAGTCGGCGATGACACACACAGCAGCCCGGGCTGGAGGACAGACCTACCCACTGATCTTTTGAGGCCGTCTCTTTTGGAACTCTAGTTCGTCGACTGTCCACACAGCCCCTTTTACGTTTTCTACTCGCACAAAACACTTGTGAAGACTAAGATTATGCCGGACTGCATTCTGCAGTTGGTGTAAAAAAACAAGAGAGGAAAAAATACACTATCAGAACAGTAAACATGACTGCATTGGAAAAAAAAAAACTTCATTTCAAAGGAGAAATATTTTGACAGGCACTGGATGAAACCTGAATGAAAACAATAAATAATCTGGGACTGTTATTGGCAGTGATACGCCTTAAGTTTCAGATGACTTAAACAACATATAAATATTTCTTGGTTTCCATGGCGATGGCCTTGCACTAATGACATCCTTTTTTTTCTTCTTTAAATAATTCACATTCATTTGCTGTAGTTTCTGATTGTTTTCAAATAAAAATGAATATTTTGTAAAGAATAAAAACATTCTGGTCATTGTGAAGTTAAGAAGTGGCACTTTCTATTACTGTTCAAAGAGTAGGAACCAATTCTACAAAGAAAAAACTGATTATTTTATTAACTTCAAGTACATTTCTCGAGTTTACTTTAGAAATGCAGACTACACAGTAAATAAACTAATGCTTTTGTCGTAGTACGTGTATTCATACTATTTCAACAGTTCTTGGGAGTAAACTGGCCGATTAGTATTTATAAAACTAGAACAGTTTAGTAAGTTTCAACTTATTTACAGGTTTTACTTTATGAAACTCCACTATAACTTCCAGCCCACTCCATTATTGGCCACTTAATGACTCATTCTTTCTTTTATTTTTTGAGCTGATTAAGAAAGTGAATTTCCCCCTGGGATCAATAGAGTATCTGTAACTTTTCAGTCAGTATAAGCCAAATACACTGAGGTGTGATTTTGTCTGAAGAGGTCACGACTGATAAGGTGATAAAAAAGTACATTGAAAACACTTATTATTTTTAGTCTAAAAGTGGATACTCGTGTTAGTGCAGATAAGTCAGAGGTTCATCTGAAACTGCTTTGGGATCAGTGGAAAAGCTTTGCTACAGGACAGACGATGAGTGTTGGTGTTTCTAATGTTTAGCATGTTTTGTCTGTAGTTTATAACATCGGTGCGACCCTGTGGAACGCCCGATTATGTGTCTGGTTTAATTCTTGTTCATGTGTAAAATCAGGTATTAAACAGAAGCCTTTAGTCCTTCCTGGCTGTGTTTGTTCTCTTCTGTAGCTGCAGTCGTTTTCATTTCTCCGGGTTGTTGTTCTGTTTGAGGTGTGTGTGCGTTTGTGGCCTGGTGGAAAACACAGTGTTCCTTCTGAAGTGAGCAGACGGGGCTCAGCCAGGAGTCACTGGCAGAGCGCTGCAATGTTAAAACTAATGCCACCCACCACCAGAACATCCCCACATTTCACTGGGGTCATTTTTTACTTTTCTTCCCTTTCCTTCTCTGCCTCTTTTTCTTTTGCTCTGTGGTTCTTATGTTTGTTTAAAGGGTGGTTCATTTGGACAGAAGAAGTGGGGTATTGTTGTGCATTTGGCTAAAGGTTCATTTATAAAGGTATTATGCCTGGCTATCATTTAATTCCACCTAACATCAACACAATGTCTCCGTCTCTTCTGTTGCTACTTTAAAGAAGTCGGTAGGAACAGAAATATTACCTTCCACGTCGCTGCGTTGCGCCTAAAATATGCAAACATTCGTGTGAACCAGTTGTAGATTTCATTTAGTGTTAGCTGCTTTTCTGGAGATTCGAGGATTGCCTGGATGAGGAAAAGTGACAGAAACAAACATTTACAATTTTGCAGCCTTGACAAAATGATCAATAATTCACACAGGGCATGCAGGTTTGTGTGTGTGTGTGTGTGTTGAGGAAAACACCGACACAACAGGGAGAGAGAGACTGTCTACATGAGCTCCTCACTGTGTTTCTGGAGGAAAAGTCTCTGCACTTTTCATTCTAAACGGCAGATTTGAATATATTTTCTTTTGTGGGTATAAATGAAGGGCAAGCGAAAACATTTCTCAGGCAGATTACAGGGCAGCAATTATGGCCGGCTCAGATTAATTCCTGAGATCCCAGATTACTGAGGCCGAGCGATAATTGACTGGCCATCTTAAAACAGGTTCATCCCTACTGTTGTGTGAAATGAATTTGGTTATAATCACAACCACTGAAATGCTTAATCAAATGCAATTGTCACATGTGGCTGTTTTTTTTTTTTTCGGGATCCCGTACGCATTCTTGCACTCATTTGAAGATTTTTAATCTGCTTCTGTGTAAATTGTATTCGAAATTTAACAAGAAATGAGAGGTCGAAAAGAAAAAAAAAAAAAAAAAAAGCACATCCGCGATGAGTTTGTGCTCTTCTAAATAGCTCGGTGTACATCTGCCATATTTCATGCTATGAGGAGGCAGGATGGCGTTTATTAAGCAGAATAAATGGTTTGAAAGCAGCAGGCGTAAGTCATCCTTACCTGTCTTATTAGTGAGGCGTATGTGAACGGCGGTCTAACGTCTGCATTCATGTAAAACTCTTTGTTCTGACTGAGATCTACACAGAGGGATAAAAGAAAACACTGAAGGTGGTTATATGTTCTACAGATTTGTTTGGTGGTGTATGTGACTGTAGGATCCCGTCGTACCTGGAGAAATGGGCATGTTGTACTTTTCTGAGTAGCGCCGTCGCATGGGGCCCACACTGTGGAGGCTGTTGGCTGTGATGACAGAGTGGGTCTGGGATAGGGGCGTGAGCGGCGTCGTGGGCGTGGTCGGGGTCTGGGGCATGCTCAGAGGAGGAGACGCCTCCGGGGCCGACTTGGACAATGTGACGTTGGACACCAGGTTGAGCTGAGGGGACAGACGGACAGACAGGAGCTGGGTTAGTGGTGTAATTACCCCTGTGTCTCTGCAGCCTCATTGTCTATGCAGATCTCTTGTCTAATTGCGGCCGGGCCCTGTGATGATCCATGAACGTCCGTTAAATGTTTGGAAAACAACCCCAGAGCACGACTCCTCTGCTCTCCACCTCCTTTATTCTTCGTGCTCTGCCCTCCCTCCCTGTCTCGCCGCGGTGTCAGGACCATTCCCAGCTTTCTGTTTCAGCGCCTTTGTTTAATCTTTTGTCCCCCTTGTCCTGTTTGAACAACACACCCCCACCTTGTCCACCCCACTCTGGGGCTGCAGCATGGCGAGCGGTGAGGGCTGAGAAGGAAAAGGGAAGATGGGCAGTCCAAACAGCTCTGAAAAATGATAGTGTGATTCTCACCTACCGCTGAGCCGCCCCGCTAATAAGGCAGCCAGAGGAAGAAGCCAATCTGGGCTAATTACGAGCTGAAATTGTATTGTGAGGACTCTAATTAGAAGCTGCTTATGGAGGTGATCTGATGATTAACTACTGTATCTGACTGACCTCTATCATCAGGGCCATGATGGCCACGGCAAACATGGCCCCATAGTTCTGCTTTTCATGAAAAGACATATGCAGAGAATATTTATTTTTTGCACTGAGGCCTGTGTGCATTAAAGGGAAAGAGGAGGGATTTAAGTAATAATGGCTACAAGGTAAACTAATTATGGCAAGTGCTCCAAAGGTATAGCACGGCTTCCAGAAGCTGCAGTGGCTCCAAGCCAAGTGCCAGGCCTCCATCCTGGAGCAGCAGTCAAGTGGAAAATTCTAGCCTGACCCCGTGTTCCAGCTATTAATTGGCAGGAAAACTAATGACACATATACATATTCCCACAAAATTGTTCTAATTGCTAATTTGCCGAAGGAGGCCAGTTTCCAAATTAAACATGACTCCAGTGTGAGAAAAAGAAAGAAGAGGAGGAAGAGGAAAAAGGAAAGGCGGAGGACAGAAGAGGCTGCACAACGTAGCGAGGGAGGAGGAGAGGAAGGTGTGGGTGAGACTCATTTCATCTTTGACATCATTTGTTGCGGCCGAGGCATCAGATGTCTGATTTGAGCTGATAACGGTGGAGAGGTGACGGACGGAGTGAAGACAGACAGGTGAAAGTGACTGAATGACTGAAGTATATTCGCTAAATTCAAACCGTATTCCTATTTATTTTCCTTTTTTTTTTTTTGGTCTTAATGTCATCACTAACATCACTGACACTTGCGTTTTCTGATAACAGACAAGTGTCCAACTTCTCACAATGTCTATTTATGTTCCAGATGCTGAACTCTGGCTTTTGGCTCAGCCTGCCCAAATAATTTGGATTACTGCTGGGATGCATAAATGTAGACTACATCCTCACCAACAGTAGCAGAGAACATGTTATTCTAAATCATGAGCAAAATAAATCACACTTGGGTTTGTGTGTTTCTGACACAATGCTATCAATAGAATGGGGCTGTGGTGTTGACTTCTCTTCCTGTGGATTAGCAGGCTTTGTTTCATGTTTCATCCATATTCCCTGGCCATAAACACAGAGAGGCTTCAACAATAGGCCAGACAGGCTGGTAATAGCCTTGCCTTTGTTTGCCTCACCATTTGGGCTCACTCCAGTGCCTAGACAAAATGAGACTTCAGACTGAAATTAATTAAATGGTAATTGGTGATCTAATTATACTGGCTTTGACTCGGCGAGCTGCTAAAGAAAATAAACAAAAAGTCCCTCCTTAATTATGTATGGCGTAAAAGGTCAGATTTCTGACAAGAATGCTTAGTGACACCGAGTGCAGACACCCACCCACACACACGGAGGCAAACAAACACACACACACACACACACACACACACACACAGACAGGCTTCGTAATGTGGCATGTTTTGTTTTGATCCTCCCTCCTCCCTGTTCACCTCAAAGGAATAAAATGAATCCTATTCATTTGACATTGTGCATGCACAGTATCAGTTTGTTTGCCTTTAATTATAACTAAATGTAAACCAGTAAATTCATCGGAGCTACTTTTCTGTGACAGTTGGCTACTTATACATTTCTTAATCATATGCACCAGCACAGAGCAGCAGAAGATGTAACTAGCAATTACTGAAAAAGCACAATTGTTTCTTCAGACTGGTTAAATCTCCTGTCAGCACTGACTTTCATTCTGGGAGGTTTTCTCTTTTTTGTGCGTGTTCTGTTTTTTTGGAGGCCAACTCTGACGCTGCGTCTCTATCGGGCCTCGGCAGGGCCACGGGCCCTGACCTGTGGAAGTCCACCACTCACCCGACCGAAGCCAGACGTATTTATCATAACGTTTCATAGCAGCCAGCAGCGAGCGGAGCGGCTCTGAGAATGGGAGTCTATTTATTTAAATAAAAATCCCGGCTCGCCCCCTTGAGAGTGTTAACGCTGAGCACTGACACAGCCATTCTCACAGGCCCCGCGGAGAGAAGAGAGGTAGCGAACTCAAGATGCTATCTGCCGCCCCTACCACTTTTCATATACAAATGTCCCTGTGTCAGAGCCCTCATTTTGCACTCTAATCTACACAATCAGTGTGTGTGACACAGGCACAGCTTTAACAGACAGCCTATTGTCGTTCGACATCTCCAGGCGCTTTATGTTGACTGGCCGCGCTGTGTGAAGCGCATATGCAGCCTCTGCATGTCAATGGCCTCCTCTGACTGTAAATAAATGATCCAGGCTGCACAGTGTGTTGTGAGGCAGGGGTTCCTGCATGTATGAAGTCCATTTGTGTGTATGTGATTTCAGATTCACACCCTGCAGTAAAATGATCTGTGCACATTTGGCTCAGTGAATGAACTGTCACACAGACTGAAATATGGCGCTGAGGCCCCTTCTTAAACATGACAAAATAGTGCAGACACTTAAATGCCATATGTTAAGCCCCCACCCCTATAGGATAAGGATTAAGCAGTGGGCTTTATAGCATGGTGTATATTAAGAGTGATAAGCATGATCTTTTCAATGTGTCAAAAAGACTATAAATTGTTCTGCTGTTATGTATTTTACCCAAAATTATTGTTGTTCACCTGCATCAAATTCTGGAAAATCAGCTGAATATCACCAACAATCAGACTTTTCTTTTTTTATTATAACTGACCTTTGTGCAGAAACAAATTATGGCTCTAATCAAACTAATTCTACAACATAAATATTAAACAGAATTATTGAGCATCATCTTATCTTTTTTTTTTTTTTTTTTTTTTAATAGGACTCTGATATTAAGACCTCATAACATTTACGGCAATTTTATTTGCTGCACCTTATGACAGTAATTCATAGATTTTAATTAATATATATTATATTCTACCTGAAAAGGAGGCATTTTGCATGTTGCTTTTAAACTCATTAAAACAGTCTGGTATTATTGCTGTTTCCTGTTCTTTGCTCATCTTTCCAGCGTCTGCCTGAGCAGGCGTGGGTTCTGTGAAGCTGAGACGGAGGCTGTTACAGAGAGTGCATCCAGTTCATCACAGACACCAAATTGAATCTCGGATGTCAGCAGATGTGGTCCAAACAATATTTACTACCTCCCTCAAGAGAACAGCTGTTTTTATTTAGTAGATAAATAAGAAGATAGAGGAAGGGATTAATGAATACATGTGTGCCAATTAAGACAAACAAAAGGTTGGGGGAGGGACT
>JAPQRP010000024.1:37192037-37205228 GCA_037367295.1 Apogon hyalosoma | reverse complement strand
GGGTTGATACTCACCGGCTGCGGGGTGGCTTTGGGCTCCGTGGACTTGACATGAAGGTGCGTCATCATGGCTTGCAGACGCTCTTTGTCTTTCGCTAGCTGTAATGAGGATGAAGAACATGTTAAATTTTTCATGAACAAAAAAAAAAAGAAAGGAAAAAAAAAGGGCTTTATTTTTTATTAATTCCATACATCTTTCAATATCTCCCGATGAACAAATACATCCTTCTGTGTAATTAATTGTTCTCAAAATGCTTTTCTAAGCTGTCAACAACTCTCCACTCCATCTCCAATCCAAGGTTAAAATATACCACGTCTCGTTGCCAATAACAAGCCCAGAGCCTCTTCTACCTGTCTAAAACTCAGCGCTGTTTTAACTGCCAGCTTAAATTATGGTGATAAGCTGCATGCAGAGGAAGTCTGCGTCTGATAAATCTTCACTCCATCCCTCTGGATAATACACCAGCAGAGCGGAAATAACAGGACATTGGTATGGTGTAATGTTTGAGCAACTGAACTCACATTGTTTAAGGTTAACACACAACTGTTTTATATTTATAATCAGTCTTTTCTGATGGTTGTATGTGGCTGATATGTAAACTACATGTGAACGGTGCCTGGAGTCTGGAACGCATTAAATTTGATCCTTGCTGTATTTGCTTTGCAACTGTATCAGCCTCTAATTAATAGAAATGCAATTGGATGGAATGGTTCCTTTTATTTTTCCTGGTAACAATAATAATAAATGGAACAGTACATTAGCACAGTGGTCATGTTCACCATTTAACCCACCTTCGTCTCACTCGTAATGACTCCACAGCCTTTAGAAGTCACCCTCACTGTCTTTTTCTCTAAGTGCATTCTTAATATACAGACATATTTTGTGTTTTCGCATCCAAAAAAAAAAAAAAAAAAAAAAGACACTCACATTAAAACCAGTGCTTATCAACAGGATCAGGCAGCGGGCCACAATAACCTTTCTGTCCCTTTAACTCACTAAACACTGAGCGCCTTTTTCTACACTCATTTCACCAAGTGTTTTATTGTTGGTGCCAAACAGTTAAAAGTCATAAATAACTTTAAAACCCAGTAAAATTCAAAATGTAATTATCTTCCCTACTTAGCCCGGGGCCCTTCATATATCTTTTCCTTGCTGTCATGCATACATAACACATTTTTAATGACTGGTTACTTGCAAATGTACAAAATTATTTCATTCTCCCAGCCTCCTCGGTGGGTGACCCCGTGGCTGATATCAGACGGACACAAGAGGGGAGGGGAGGGGAGGGGGGAGGGGCCGGGTAGACACTGCGGAAGTGTCAGGAGAGGGGGGGAGACATAAATATTTGGACCAAAACAAACGCTGAGACAATACCTGCAGCTCCAGCTGTTGTACGACCTGCATTTGCACCCGACACTGGGCCGTGCTCCTGTCATCCAGGGCGTGCTCATTGTTAAGATGCCTGGAAAACAAAATACGGAGAACACACGGAAAAGCTGGTGTCAATATGGCTTTTACCTTCTGCAACCTTTTAGGAACAAAGTCCTGTTTAATGATGCAATCTGCAGCGCAATGCATGAAGATATGTGGTAAAACCTACGTAAAAAGGTCGATTTCTGACATAAAACTGTAAGAATTGCTAACACAGTGGCTGCAAAATCAGAAAAAAAATGCGTTTTCTAACATAACAAGAATGACATTCAATATTTTATGATGGTCATGTCTGCTCCAACTACAGTTCACAGATAAGAGGGATGATTGAAGAATTTCAGGTTGGACTCTTTTCGCTTAATTATGCACCGGTGCCCTTGTGCTGTTTCTTCTCTTTTGGCTTGTTAGATTTGCCCAATTTAGGTGTTTTTCCAGTTAATTGCGTCATTAAAATTAAGAGAATTCAAATAAACCCAGAGCAGAAGTCGAGGACAACAGGACGGAGAGATGGGATCTGTCACAAACTTGAATTATGGATATAATTATGTGTTATTATTTTATATGGGGGAAGATGTTCTCTTTTCCTGTACGTTTATAACTAATCTAAATAAGTAGCTCGCCGGGCAGCAGACAGGGTTTTTTTCTGTGATTTATATAAAATGGTGGAGATAAGGTTCACGAGTGAAGGAAATATGATTGGAGGAATTTTATCAGCCGCCGCATGAATTACTGTTTGAAAATGCTTATGCAGGGGCATTTCATTAATCATTTAATCATAATCCGAGCAGGATGTTTGAACTGATTTCACAAATACCCTTTCATTTCACTACTTCATTATGCTCGCTAATGGATCCAATATATTATATATATCATAAATTATATCACATCTTCGGTGACCATGTAGGTCACTGTCACCAGGAATGTCTCTGTGTGCACACAGTGGCGCCGGCAGATGGGAAAAGGTGTGTAACGCTCCTGTCTTTTCCAATGCACTTTTTCTGTCATTTACTGCAAATCAAAAATAGCCAGAGTCAACCTGTGAAGGCACCGGCGTTACGACAGACCGATAAATTTGATGCCATTTGATGCTTTATATACAGACAACACATTTGCGCATTAAACACCGCACATACACATCAGAAAACAGACGCATGTGAAGGCGAGGGAAATTGATAGTGCTCTGCTTGAAATGTGAAGGTTTTCTGTTCAGCTGCTGCATTTTCAACCTTGAGGTAAATGATTTAAATCTTTATGGGAAAATGTGCTCCCTTTCCTCTCTTCAGGTCATCCTATTGTGTTTTGATAATACATTTTTCAGAGTGTGATATACATTCAGCACTTGAAGTTAATTATTGTGGCAAAAGAAAGAAATTAAAAAGGCATATTTAAAGAAAGCGTGGGCAATAGCCCCCTCGCTGGAATCAATTCAGACCGCTCTGAGCTTTCCATTTACTTGAATCAAATAAATGCCCGTTTAATTAAGTAGGTCGGAAAATGAATCTGGTAAACATTTCAGGACATCTTACTAAATTTCAAAGAAGAAAATAAAAGGTAAAGACGTTTCAACTTCAATTTAACTGGCATACACTGAATTTTCAATGAAGGGTGGCCTACGTGAGGAGCTTTGGAATTTCTCTGTTCATAGGAGACATGTGCCCTGCTTCTTTTCATCCTTTGTTACATTCCACTTTATTTCTTCTAATGACATGGAGAGTCACAGTGCATAATTAATAGGAAATGAAATATTCAAATGGCCCTAATGCAGCCTTGAGAGGAGTGTCTGGACACGAGAGCAGGGGATACGGGGGAATTGACATCGACAGAGACTATGAACGTTGGCATGTGTCACTTTCTGGACTTCAAATGAAGCCACTCTTAAAAGCTCTCTGGCAGGATGACAGCCTCTAATGTAAATTGCCACAATAAAACAAGTTCAACAGACAAGCCTGCAACAGTCGGCTGTTTTACATATTAGTTAGTTATTATTTTTGGTTACTTGTATTTTCCCTTTACAATTTCTAATTACACTACACAGACTGGGAGCAGAGATTACAATGGTCTTAATCATTATTTCTTAATGTGGACGCTTTATCTTCCTCAGTGTTCAGCGGATTATAAAATTACATGCATGTGGTTGCATTAAATATTTCTGCACATTTGTGAGTATTTTTGATCTTGGGCTGTTTTTTTTTTTTTTTTGATCAAGGTCTTTTTATTTTCAAATATATAACAAGAAACATACAGCTTGAATATGGAACTGTTATATCAAGTTCCTATCCAACTACCCCCCCCAACCCTCGTTAAGTTTATATACAACAAGACATAATATACATACAAAACTATATAAACCCCTTCACATATATGTACATACACACACATACACACAGGTGCATATTTGCAAGTTCACACATAAATAAAATAAATAAAAGGGAAGAAAGAAAATAAGTAAATTGTAAAAAAAAAAAAAAAACAGTACACAGATATTGGAGTTACATGGATATGTTTGGAGTTGCCATGTGTTCTACAAAGCAGATAAATGGCTGCCAGTGGCATAGAACTTTGTGGTGGAACCCCTAACGGTATATCTAATTCTTAGTTTCATTCTGTGTTCAGAGTACTGAGCCTCTGCTGCGTAGCGTCGATGTGTGAGAGAGGAGTTTTTTGTGGTTTGAGCAGACGGACGGTGCAGCACTAGAGGGCACTGCAGTGTTTCACTGACTCTGACCTCTGACTGGACACTGAAGGGAGAGGGTCCTGACCCCCATAAAAACACCAGGCTCCGCCGTGAACCCCAACCCAACCCTCGTGTGTGCCGGGCCAAAAACAGGAACAGGGATTCGGCGCTTCGTATTTATCGAGATAGTGCGTGTAGGTATGTAATGTTTTCTTTAAATGATAGAACAAATACACACGCGGTTTAAAACAACATTTCAGTCCCGTGTTAGTTGTTACTGTTGGCATGTGGAGCTGAAATCTGGTTGACGTTAGAGTCCTCCTCACCTTTCTTTCTCTGGTACACAGCACACAGTGTTCTGCTGACTACACACTCACACACACCTCATCTCACTTACAGTATATTTTATAACATTTCTTTTGGTAAGAGCATTATATCGCCTGATGTATTCTTTGTTTTTATTTTTGATTCTTTTTGGAGGCCCGCAGTATCGGTTGCTGGGTTTCATGTGGAAGTGCTTAAGGGTTTGAGAGTTAACACCTTGGTGAGCTGCTTGCACTCTTGCCTGCTGTTAAACAAAGGCAGCTTTGTGGAGACTCTCCCCAAATGTTTTCTTAACATGTTCCAAGCAGTTTGAGCAGGCAACTAAAGTAAACAAGATGTTGCCATGATAAAAACACTTGTAAAAACATAGCAGAGTGCACTTAGAGACTTTTTAAGGCAGAGCTCTACCGGGCAGAGAATTTAATTCCTCTCTCTTCTATAAACAAAGGGTGAGGCCATGTCAGAATACAATAAATAATGATGGATTTAACGGGGCACTCCCACACTGAAAACATGTGTCAATGTGTGAAAGTGTGTTAGTAACACCGGGATTAATAACGTTAAGTCCAAATATACGGTTATTGTCTTAAATTATAGCTATAAAACAGGGACATACAAGTCGTTTTCACAGAAGCTTCATATGCTGCACGTGTTTAAGGTTTTCAAAGACAAACTGTGTGTATTACTGTACGTGAAGCGTCAAAAGAGGATTCAGAATGTTGACAAAGACAGTGAAAACTTTCAACCGACTCTGAGACGGTTTGCTGCAGCACCTTTCCCTGCCGCATCTACGTGGAAACCGTGTGTTCGCTGAGTGCTTGTTTTAGGATAATGGAATTGTGTCATATCTTGTTTAAAGTGCGACTAATCCGGGGTGACAGTGAGCCATTGATCTGCTGCCACAACACAGATGTTTTCATCCTCTCAGTAACCATGGCGCTGTTATGTGTTGGATTACCCACAGCGCATTGCACACAGGCTTGATTAGTAAACCAGGGGTCTGACTCAAGCAAGGAATCATGGTGCAAAAACAAAAGGCCTATGTCAGACTGGGCCGAGTTAGTTTACACTGGGAAGATGCTTCACAGCAGGTGATGCTGACTTAGCTGGAGTCCTCTAAGTACAGTATACATGGATAATTTTACATCTTTTGCATGGGAAACATGGCGCTGAAGTGCAGAGCTACGATAAAATGCAAGTCAAAGCAGTGAGAAAGGAGAGGAAAAGTCAAACAAACCACTGGGAAACACACAGAAAGAGCAGGAACAAAACACACTCACACACACTGATCCCACTGTCCAGTGACAAGGGCAAACATGCAGAGCGCCATAAGTGTGGGCTGCCACAGATAAACATCCTACCGTTGTTTGTTTGGGAAAAATGGCCTCCCGTCACCATGGGAACTGCACTTATCACAGGAATTAGAGGCCCATGCCGTTCTCAGAAGGAGACCCCACCACAGTACCCTTGTTAAGACAGGGCCGACCCAGGCACACTCAAGAATAACAACCGGCCGCACCTGTAGTGCTTCTAAGTCGCTGGGGGTCACAAAACATGTAATCGACCAAACACAAGGACACACGAACGGAGACAAACCCAGAGGATGACTTTCACTTACTTGAGGAATGACTGGAAATCATCGAAGACGGCCTCACATCCAGGCCATTTGCAAACTCCGTGACCGTAAAGAGGGTGACTGTGAGGAGAATGTTCTTCTAGTGTGGACCTGGAGGACGAAGCCAAAGGAAACATTAGATATAAGTAAAAACTACGGATCCACTGATGTGATTACTAGTAATCGAGGAGAATGACGGCCAATATCTGGAGCCGATGCACAAAAATTTCAATAAAGATGTCACTTTTTAGGAAAACTCCAACTCTATAAGATGACTGCTGATCCAAAGGCAGAAAAATAGAACAATATAATCATATTTCAGCAATATTTCTTGTCAATTTCCACACTGAATGGGCAGGATTATACATACTAAGGTACTTGACCCCCCCATTTTTCCCCCCTGGCACCTGACATGGCAAGCCCACTGCCCCCACTCTGTAGTGTGTGGTGTATTCCTGCATGTTCTAATTTTGGCCAGTTTTGGTGTGTGGTGCATGTCCAATGTGAACTATATACTGTCAAAATAAAGATTCTTAATTCTTTTAAAGTACTATTAAGTAACTAGATGTTGATACTCATGGTGTTTATTGCTGTGAAAGTACCCCAGTGACTACAGAGAAACTCATTTATTTTATTGGATTAAAAAATATACCAAGTCCGATAACAGAATGGATAAGTATTGTTGTGATTTTCTAATATAGGCCTAATCACAGGTCTGTAGTCAAACAACGTGACAGTAATATGTACATCTGCTTAGGGCTTTCCTGTGTGTACTATATTATGTTTCCACATGACAACGTTGACATCAACTTGATCTTTGAACCTTTGCTTGTGTACCTGTGTGATCTCTGTTTGCACTGCTCTTAAAAGAACAGAGTCATGTTGTGAAAGCACAAGCAAATCAATATGTAATTATTTAGTATCACTGAGCCATGGTACAGTTCACTTTGATCGAGGCGGCTAGGGGGCTCCCTCAGTCGCTGGTTTTTTTTTTCCTGCGCTGCGAGAGCCCACCTGGAGGAGCGTGTACCACGACATGAAACCCCCAAATGCTATCAGCCGCTTTCACATTGTGCACAAACTGTAAACATCCCCGCCTGGTATCAATTTATCTACTGACCAATTCATGTCACCAGGGGCTGACAAGCACACATCTATGGGGATCTATGGGGAGCGTATGGCTGCGTACAATCAGTCTAAATAGCAGGAACATCCCTGAAAAACAAACTTTACAACATCTTCCATATGGCGAGAGGTGTGGAACCACAGCTAACCACAATCAGCGCTGAGAAATGCGGCCTGTGTGGAGGCAGTGTCTGCTAAGAGAGCGAGACAGGCAGCCATATGGACACAGGCACTATACAAGACACACAACTTTCAGCTACAAGAGCCTGGGGGACTGGCCTATATCGCTACCACCTGTGCTTCTGGTGGCTCACGAGCACAACGCTGCTGCTTCGCCTTCAGTCTGAGCTCTGCTCTCTGAGACAACAGGCCGAATGGGGAGATTCATTACACCACAAACTGCTTTGGGAATAACTGCTGTATGGGAATAAGTCCAACCACTAAATTCTTAGATGTATACTAATACTAATGCAAGCACTTAAGGGGATGTATTGAAATACAGAAGGGAAAGTAAATGAATAAACACTAAATATAACATATTGTAACCATCCGTCCGCTCCGACTTAAAAAAAAAAATTATGTAAAAACTAAATCGGTAAAAAGAAATGCAATCAAAGTGGTGTTCCAATTTTGCAGGATTAAATAAATCTGACGTTCAGATTAAAATCTCATTTGTATCAGTGTTAGTAAAGCTGCACCTCGAGGAGGAAATTTTAAAGGTCGTCACAGGTTTCCTTGTGTTATAATTACTTGTTTAAGAGTTCACATTGTTCATAACATGTGATAATTGCATTGCAATTAGGAAGCAGTCAAGCATTCATGAATGTGGTTAGCAGCTTTTTTTCCCCCTTCCTCTTTCAAAAGTCTGAATTTTTTTATTCAATTATGAATTATGCATTCACATTTAGACCTCTGTTTTGATACAGCTAATAAATAGATGGTGGAAGACCCATTATAATGAGTTTTTAACAAGGAAATGTGTAGACTGGCGAAGGTAACGCTGTGTTTTTTTAATTTAAAGAGATCTCTTTTTAATTCTTCGCGAGCAGGCTTGTTGGTTAATTCTGTATTAATAAGATAATGAAATGTGGAGTGCACTGGGAATCAGTGAGCACAAAGCGCAATGAGGGGCTGGCGGCAGAAGAGCCCTTTTAAACGGTGGATGGCTAAACAGTAGTAAATGACAGAATTTACACTAAATGAGCTACATTAGTGTAATAGAACATTGCAGGATTCATAGGGTTTTCTCCCATTTGAGAGCATGTGCTGCAATAAGGGGGTAAAATATATCCTGTGCAGTTGCCTGCGTTGCGTTACATTTGACTCGCACCCACGACAGGTCTGTCAGGATGTTATTATTGTCAGGCAGCCCGGGGGAAGAGCACTCAAATGATCTTGTAGCAGCAATGAGGAAAACCATGTCATCAGCTTCCTTTGGAGAAGAAGAACATTAAAGTGCCTACAGACCCGGGCAGAGCGAGCCTGAACCTTCCAGGTGTTGCGCTGTGCTTATGTGCAGACAGACAGGAGGAACTGCACACAGAGATGACTTCGACAGCTGGTAGCCAGTTGTTTTCTACTTCGCTTCTTTTGATGAGATGCTTTGGGCCATAAACAAGTCATGATCTATGGCATCGTGCGCTGATGGGCTCAATCTATCAGAGAAAATGGGAAGATTGATGTCCACTGTGCTTGGTCAGTGTCTCGCCACAGAGAAGGCGAGAGGCCGGTCATAACACTCTCCCTCGCCATCGGAGCTAATGTTAGCCTATTCCCTTGTGCCCTCCCCGCCTCTCCTTAACTCTCCAAACCTTATTGTTCAGCCTTCTCTGTGGTGTTGAACGGTTTACCATAAATGCTTTAATTATCATTTTTTTCTCGCGTAAGACAAATGAAAGGCAAGAGAGACGGGAGTGCTGTGCTAAATCTGATTATTTATCTCCTTAACAGATTGCTTTGTTACAGTCCCTGAGCTGTGGTTACTGATGGTTGTTGGGAAGTAAAGTGGGCCAAGTGCCTTGTGAGGATGCTCCCCCTACAAAGCTGATACAGCACTGTAAAGGGAATATGTGTCAGATACAGATCAGGCACATTTCATTTAAATAAGCAAATCATTGAATAAAGATGACCTGGCTCACAGGGGTATATCTCTAACTGTGCATCACAGTTCTCGGGGCGGGAAACAACACGGACTGACAGATTGAGTGACTCGGGCCCTGGTCATATCGGGATATGTTATTGAGGCAAACAGAAATCCCAGCCTGCCTTTGCCAAAGTGTTCTGCGAGACAACTAAAAGCAGGAACACGTGCCTCGTCTTCGGTGTGTCAAGCCGGCAGTGATTGAATTTCTCCTCCTTCCTTAAGACGGAAGTGCAAAGCCGGTGAGTGATTCCTGTGGATGCACTTAAGGTTTTAGTTGCAGGCGTCGTTGTGCCTGGGCAGATTTTATATGACACATGAAACTAACTACATGGTACTTAGGGCCTGCTGTAAACCAATCTGAAGCCAGTCGGGAAAACAGGCCCATCAGCAGAGAGGCTTGTTTCTGTTGCATGACAAAAGGACTTGCAAAACCGCATCAATTAAAAGTTCATTAAGTTCAGCACCGGGAGGATGAGTGGATGCTCTCTATTTACGCCCAGGCCGGCCCAGCCCATTATCTTCAACCTGATTATTCAAATCCCTGGATTATAACACAGACGTTTTCTCAGAGCCTTGCTTAGAATAGTCATACTTAATATTTCATTTTTCTTCCTATGGAGTCTGATTAGAATTAAGTCTGCATCATCAAAAGACAGAAATAACGCTCTTGATAGTTGTGCGATTAAAGACTTCCAAAATTAACAAGAGGGGATTATTGGTTGTGAGAATCTAAATTAGCATCGTTCAGACTTTACTAAGAGATATTTGGTGTTTGCTTTGTATCAGCCCTCTGTTCTTGCACATTGGGAACTAGGGGTAGGTAATCCAGATCTTCCTCAAGCAGATGGGCGGATGAGAATCACCTGCTTGGTTTTCTGACAGATCTAAGATACAGCGCGAGTATTCAGACTGAGACTGCCTTCTTCACTTAAGCTTGTGTTAAACTGCTGTTGACATCTTCTTTAATCTCTGACAGTCAGCGCAAGGCAGAGGGCTGCCAGCTCTTGCGTTATGTCTTCGCCGATGTTTCATGGAGCCCTCAGTTGAGACTGGTTCTTGCCGTTTCCTGCCACTGATGCTCACCTTTTTTTTTGCCTGCTCACGACGGTGTATGATGAAGCCTGTGAGTCAATATCCCTCCCTTATGATTCGTTTTTCACTGCACAAAAAACAGACATTCAGCCCGACACCCGGAGCCTGTGGATACTGTCAACCATGGGAGCAACTAATGCCCATTTTTATTTGATTATTCTCCAGTTTGTGTGACTCTGTGTGCACGTCTGTGCTGGAAGATAACTCTGAAATACAGCAAAGAGGATAAGCCAGCGCAGGTAATACTGTATTTGAAACTGAGAGCAGCACTTTGGGGAGAAAAAGCTGCTTTTCTTTTGTATTTGACTATCATTGATGTGTAGTATTTTCCTCTGTGTGTCACTCAGATCTTTTCTATAACCCTCCATGTCCCACCCACAAGCAGCCCCTCTTCACCTCCAAAGGCCTGCCGGTTTAGTGCGCTAAACATGTTTTCATTGACATTGCTTTCATAATGACGCGTAGGTTTTGATCACTGAAACACAAGTCAGATGTTATGCAGTGAGCTCATGGTGCCTGGAGGCTCCTCACTAGCAGTTCAAAGATCAGGCTTTGGTGCAAGAAAACAAGCAAATGTGTAAGATGCCAAATTAATTCCTTCCTTAAACACACAGACACAGCTCTGAAAGCAAATGCCTTTCACAGATGATTCATTCTGGTTTAGAAAATGATACACCCAGTATTTGTTTTTTGTTTTTTTTTTTACTTGCATATAATAGCCTGTTGTTCTTGTGATGCTTTTTTTTTTCTCTAAATACCTAAACTGACAGGTTTATTTTACGTGTCAACAAGTTTCTAGTCAACAAGGAAGTTTTCAGGCTGGCTGTGTTTCCTCTCTAGAAATACGCTGCTAATGTGAGGAAATGCAATTTAAGTCACAGCTGCACTTTCTTATGTGCAATTGAAACAACAGCAGGCGAGGATCGATACCCTGACCCTCTTATTAACAGCACGGTGATCCCATTTCAGTGGTGAGCACAATTCTCTAAATCCCTGTATTCCTTCCAGGTGTTCCTGTGAAATTCCCATCTGCATCCAGGCATATAAAAAGTGACTATGCTGGCCTTAATGAAAATAATACTTAGAAACTATAAATTAATAGTAATCTCTGTGCAAACCCTATGGGGACATGTCAGTCAACTGAGCTCCTGTGAGAAATTGCTGTTTTAAATGGGATTATATAGCACATAGGCCTTGTATTTGCTTTAGACACAGATGACAGTGAAGGCTGCCCCACATCTAATTACCAGTTGGAGTGTGCAAAAAAAAAAAAAGAGGGGGAACAGAACGTTGCTGTATAAAGGCGTTAACTGTGATTATAGCATCTTCATTGGCCCATGGATGTACTCTAAAACCATGTAAGACAGAAGCACACAAAAGAAAAGAAAACACATGTATGGGAAGGCTTTGCAGGGGCAGGACTCACCCTTCTCTCTTGTGACTCATGTACTGTCCGTTGGTGGCGGCGTGCTGGTTGAGGAGTGGGTTCTTTGGCGGCGCCGGGGAGGACAGGTCAAGGCCCCGGTGGCCGTTGTTGCTGCTGCTGTTGTTGTGCTCCTCCTTCACATGAGTGTTCGTCACCTCCTTCCAGAGTTGCTGTAGCTCTGCTGGAATCATGCCTGAGACAAACAAATTGGATAATTAAATCAATTAACAGCTAATCCAACTCTCCTCTTCATCACTTAATTAAATCAAAGCATCTGTAAACAAAGCCGAGTATTAATTAGAAAATATTCCACTACAGGGTAATGCACTGAGAGCTGTTGCCCCCCTCCAAACCCCCCTCCCTTCTGCCACCTCCTTTTCTCCCTCCCATTTTTCCTGTGATCTGAAGCGTGTTTGTATACACAAATCCCTGGCATTCACGCAAATTTCATGCCCAGAGTAAATAATTAACATCCAGACAAGGCATGAAATCTGAATAATCACCATCATTTTCTCTCAACAACAGAGATGAGGAGAACACACACAACAAAAAGTTTACAATAGCAACACTAGAAAACATCCCACCCCTGCCTCCTTGAGAAACAGGACCCTGGGGTAATATTCTCAAAAGCGCATTAATGTGCAAAATACTTAAAGCTCTGCACCGCCTCCAATTGACACAGAAGACTTAAACCTCATTTACCGAGTCAAGCACACTGCAGCTCATACAGCCCTTTGAAAAAAAAAAAAATCCCTTGAAGACAGAAGACATTTTTTTTTTGAGTGCTAGAAACACATCCATGGAGCGTGTGTGTTTTTTCTTCCTATGAGTGACAGCGATCCAGACACCCAGGGCCAGAGACGGGATGAGGAGGGATAATGCTGTGTTTGTGCAGCCCCTCGTTCCACATCTTAGAATAGAGAGCCTTTGTAAGAACACAATATATATGTGTGCATTTTCATCTGCGGCGTTGTGCGAGGAGTGTGCTTAAATTTGACGCAAATGAGGATAAAGCTGATATAGAAAATAAGATTAACCCCCATGGGCACGGAATCTATGACAATTTGTATTTCCAGTCAAAACATCTGGTAACCTATATTTTAATCGCAGACTGAGCGAGCTAATAGAGGAGTATGTGGGGATTTGTAATGCGTGCTCAAATCTGTGCTTAAATAAGCCACATGTTTTAAGCATGGTGAAAGAAGCCCTCGGATATGTGGTGAATTTAACCACAGAGCAAATGGGCAAGACCACTCGTTTAACATTACAATTAATTAAATCCATTCGCAAAATGAGCACTGGCAAATGAAAGATGATTTGCACATGCTTATCTACTTGGGTTTATATTCTCCGGACCCCCC
>JAPQRP010000024.1:37170069-37191978 GCA_037367295.1 Apogon hyalosoma | reverse complement strand
ACCCCCTCTCGTCCCTCCCCATTTCTCATCACCAGCTCTATAGATACCAGAAGTGCTCCTTTCAAGCACCAGATTGTAGTACATTGTGTGCAAAATGCTTAGTCTTAATTTATTCCTGTTGTGGAAAATAACTGTGAGGTGAAGATCTCAATACGATCAGCAAAAATATTTTTAATTTGATAAGCTACTAAAGATTTTAATTATGCTGGTAATGGAGAACATTGGCCTAATGAGGCGGAGGACTCCAGAGAGACGCAGGGGCTAAGAACTGTGAAATGAGTCTGATAGGATTGCTGTAAATTCACACTAGATCGTTTGCATATCAAAGAGCAGGAAATGATTGCAGGACAAATCAATAACCTTTCCACGTTCCAAGGAGCGTCTTTCCTCATTCAAATATTTCAACACGCTGCCTCTATTCTGCCGGCCTGTATTCTCTCTTATTCTCTTCAATGCCTTGATGTGCCCTAATCGAAGTGCACGTCCATGACAGGCTAAACATGCTTAATATTGCAGTATGTGTTATAGCATGCTAATCCGCTGGCTGCTGATTTCCAGTTACATTATCAAGGCTTCCATTGTTGTTTTGATGGTATATGCGGCTTTGTAGCTAAACTTTTTATTATTTTATTTTTTTTTATTTCTGACATGGCTGGTTTGGAAGGGGAAGGTCACTGGTGATGCGAGTGTCCTGCGCTTCGACAGTGGGAACAATCATTTTCCCCCCACTTGGTGCCCGGTGACAGTGGGCGATGTATTTTTAGCCGATGTGCTTGACAGGGCGGCCCACACTGGCTCAATTACCCAGCAGTCCTGGTGACCCCGACACCACTGTTTACTCAGATGAAACCGCAACGGATAGACTGGTCTGATGAGAGAGGTAACGGAGTGGGACCAAGCTGTCTCTTTCTGGATCTACTCTGTAGCTTTATAGCGCTCCGTTCGCCTCTTCCCTCTTCGAACCCTAACCTCCTCAACCTCCGCAACAGCTATGGCTCATGATTCCACATAAATGACAATAAAATATCATTACACAAATGTCTCAGAGGGTATTATATTTTGTGTTTGGACAAAACGCATTGAGTTCCTACTGGAGGGGTCTCCATCTGATTACTGCGGGACACATAATGACATTGATCTGTAAATCCTCTTTCTTGGTTCCCCAGTTTGTCCATCCTTTAAATGCCGGATTGGTTTATCTTTCCTCTTTCCATTTTTCAACACAACCATTCCACTCATTACGACTGGGAAATACGGACAAGCACTTTAAAAAATGTATGTTGTTGGGACACTTGATTGATCACCGGCCTCCCAACTCAATTTTACCTCTGCAGGTAGCTCTGGCACCGAGACAGGCCGAGCTCTTCAACCTTTTCCTGTCCTTGTCCCCCTGTACCCAGGTGACCATGTTCAAGCAAGCAGAAAGTTGATTTAAGGTTCATAATGACATCAGTTGCAGGCCATCATCCCCCAAATAAAAAATGGCCCCCAGTGCTCTGGGCTTTTTAAACCGAGCTGTTACTTCTCACACACAGCGCCGGTGCCATGGGGGGACAGTGACATCGCTATTAGTTTATTGTTCCGTCAGGCTGGGACCTTTACTGCACCCCTGTTTATGTTGCCGTAATCACTGGCCTGCTGATATGCACCCCTTAGGCCTGAAATATGTCCTGTCCTAATGCTGCAGGAACTATTACCAGTAGCCCACCGCTGGATGTATCAATCACTGACAGGTCAGCGGCATTACCCACCGCTGTCCCTGATGTGCTGCTGTTCTGTGAGCACTTCATGGCTCGCCACATTCTTTGCTTTCACATTACCGACAAATTTGTCTTGTCACTGTCCCACTGGCCTCTCCTAGACAGCTTAAATGATGTTGTGCGGCTACAACGACTCAACCCGGAAAGCAAAACGCGCTTTTTTATCCAGACGGGATGCACGCAGACTTCGCCACAGATGCACATTAACATGCAAACACACACAACACCTGAGCAACGCCAGCACAAGCAACCGTCGACTCACTTATCAGGTCAAGAGGACGTTTTTTTTTTTTTTTTTTTGTAAGAAGGGGGGTGAGAAGAGACATGGGTGGGGGCTGCTGGATCAAATTTATATTTATGAGACTTATATCCTCCCCAAACACACTGTTGTAATTTATAACAGATAGCGTCTGGCCGCTTCCAAGACTTTGAACATTAATGTCAAAAGAATTTACGACAAGAGAAACAAATTATAATCCAGATAAAACGAGCAATTGTTTTTCACTCCAAACTGCTATCTACAAGTTTTCACTTAATTAGTGCTATCCAGTTTCTGAAAAGCTCATTCAAATGCATTCCTTCAGTCCATCTTTCTGGCAGAAAAATGACTGTAATCTGTCTCAGCCAACAAAGCAACAAAAGCCACAGAGCGACACAGAAATGAGCTGTAAACTCCATCATCGCACCCAAAACATAGATGCACATGACACACCTTCGTTTCTTTAATTACTCTGTTGCAGTGACCTATTATTTCATTAAAAAAAAAAAAAGAAAGAAAGAAAAAAAAACAACCTCCTCTCAGCGGATGAAACAGGAACAGAGAACTGCATGTGATAACACTGGCCTTTTAAAATTATTATATTGATATCTTCATGTTGAAATGAAAGAAATAAAAATCATCAGTTAAAAAGTCATGCCAATTTACTGCCCCCCAAGTTTGAGTCGGTAATCGCCGGAGCCCAAATAGAGCAGATCAACTCATCACTTCCGATGCAGCGCTAACTGCTAGCTGAATATTGTAGATTAGATCTGAGCACCATAGGCCTGGCCCACTGATGCATGAAAGAGTTTAGCGATGTGGAAAACAGAAAGGTCATCAATAACTTCAAACAGTCAAGCAGAAAATGTGTAGAATAGGAAGACAAACTGGGGGCCTGAAGCACTGATTTAAGTGTTGTAACAGCTGTCAGAGGCACAGAGTTAACCATCGATGGATTGTAATAGGAGGCTAACCACGTTTTACTGTTGGAGCACAATAATTGTGTGCTGTGAGATTCAGTTCCTCATCTTTATGCAAACAACAACCTTAAAAAAATAACATCAACAAACAGTTTGATTCCCTGTTATAGTTCATTTCAATACAATTAAAAGTGGCAACAAGCAACAATTAAGTCAGATTATGTCAACTGTTATTACTGCACTTTATTAAGTGCGCAATAAGTAAAAAGTTATAATGCAATGCAAATATGAAGTGCTAACTGTATTATAAGGCTGTTAATCTATATGATATGATAGAAAACTGTTCAAAAAGGTACTGAAATTAGAGATTAAAATGCTATCACTGCACTTTATTACTACAACCATTCTGATAATGGAAATCTAAAGTGTTTACTTTATTAAAATGCTCTTACATGATATATGACATGATGTGCAGTCATGGGAAAAAAAATATTAGACCACTCTTGTTTTCTTCCATTTCCTGTTCATTTTAATGCCTGGTCCAAATAAAGGTACTTTTGTTTGGACAAATCTAATGATAACAACAAAAATAACTCTTAAGAGTTGAATTTCAGAGCTGATATCTATCCATTTTCCATGTTTTCTTGATAATAACCCAAATCACTTCAGTTCCTACATCAATAGCTATGTCATTGTACCGACAAAAACAGTGCTTTTATTCATTCCATGTTTTCTTTTCTGTCTGTTTTAGTCGCATGGTACACACAGGAGTTAGTACTTGATTGCATAACCACTGTTTTTGATGATTTTGATGGTCTAATACTTTTTTCCGCGACTGTATGATAGAAAAGTGTATTGATGGTAAAAGTTAAAAACTGCAAATAGGATGTGTTACTTTATTATAATGCTATTAACTGATATCATATGATAATGACGTGTGCTAAAGTAAAACAAAAAACGCAAATGCAAATAATACACCTCCATTAAAAAACATATATGATAAACATAGGAAAAGTGCAGAAAGTAAAAAAAGTTTTAAAACCTGCAAATATAAAGTGTTTACTTTATTAGGATGCTATTAATTGATATGACAGAAAAGTGTTCAAAAGTGCACTGAGAGTTTAAAAACTATATCAATTGCTATCACTGCACTTTATCACTACAACCATTATGAAAATGCAAATATAGTGTTTATTAAAGTGCTCTTAAATGATATATGATATGATATACAAAGGAAAACTGCAGAAGGTAAAAAAGTTCAAAACACTACAAATATGAAGTGTTTACTTTATTAGAATGCTATTAATCAATATGATATGATATGATATGATATGATATGATATGATATGATATGATATGAAAGCGGGCCAAAGGTAAAAACTTCTAAACAAATTTAGTCCTACTAATGTGGATGAGATGAGATGACTGGGAGTTATTTGATGATGACACATTATAAACAGGATGTTCTAGGTTATGTTGTGAAATCCATCAAATGTACAGTACATAGCCTTATCACCTGTATAATGCTTTACTCAAGGGGTGTGTGTGTGTGTGTGTGTTTGCCAGACATCTGACACAGAGCAATTCAGTAAAGCACACTCACAACACAACACACCGGTCCACGCCTGCGCCCATGGCAATCGTCTCCGAGTGGATGAGTGATTCCATACCCAGTCCAAACAATAACACCACTGTACAAACCGTGTTTTTGTTTGCCTATTACCTAAGCGCTCCCCCGAACCCTCCCGTTTTTATCGCCCTTATCTTGTTATTTCAAAACTGTTTGTCTTAGCTGGGAATGAATAGTCAATGTCATGTTCTAAAACCTGTAGGATGGCGTCTTTGTTACGACAGGACCACTCCTTAACAAAATATTAAAGAGTAAATAAAGAAATAAACTTCCTGGCCAAACAACAAGTATTGACTCCCTATCGAGTAACAGCCGGTTTCACAATGACAAGTTCACCGCCAGTTTACGAACAATGATCCAGTCTTTCCAGAAGCTGAAGGAGACTGCCACCGGGATGCCAATCACAGACAGAGGACGGCGAGTTGAAGGACATGAAACTCTGTTTTTTGGAGCAGTGGGATGTTTTCCCTCCACTGTGGGAAAAATAAAGCGTGGCTCATAGGATTACAAAGTGAAATCAAGAGGCCACAAAGGACAGAAGTGGAAAAGCAGAGAAACGTTGAGTGAGGATTTAATATAGGTGTGTCATGACTGTACCATGTAAAGTAAATGGTTACATACTTAAGTAGCGCATTGTTCCCTTTAACTAAACAAATTTGTACAGGTAGTGTACGACTGCAATAACAGTGGCAGAACAGACACATCGAACCTCTCTGAATATAAAAACTATACACCTACACATGCTGAAACTCCAACAAAAGATGCAACTCGTATTTTACTTTTTATTCTAAAACGCTGTGCGCAAACCTCACCACAACAGGTCAATCTCAAAGAAAACATCTCAGCTTATTTTTTACAACAAAGACACTCATTTTTTTTTCTGAGAAACTCCTCCTAAATAGTAGAATTTCAAAGGTTTTTTGTGATGGAGTGAATTGATGTTGTATTTCAGAACCTAGTTGTGTTTTTATATTTACTGTTGGACTTGTGTGTGCAGGGACTGCAGTTAAAAATTAGCTAGAAGCCAAATCTTGTACAATGCATCTCTTCTCTTATGAGATTAATGTTGTGGTGCATGAGCCCTGACAAACACATTCATCTAAATTATTTTAGATCAATGATGAGGAATCACCCTGAAGTCAGCTTACGAAGATTCTTCTACACGACGACTGGATAATTTCCCTGATTAGATATTAGAATTGTTTTAAGATTATTATCGGTATTAGTGAGAAGAATGAAGGTACATAGGATTCTACAGACGGAGCCAGAATCATCCCAGGATTTAATATTCACTCAGAAGCTAAAACTTAATCCTCACTTTGCATCAATAAACAAACTTCAGCATTCCAAATCGCATCGGAGGTGAAAAGGGTGGTTGAATCATAGCCAGGCATAGTTTGTTTTTAGCGTTTTGTTAAGACAAACTGCTAGCCCTGAGCTATTGTGAATTGATAGACAAGAGATTTGACAAAGTGCTGGAGGCTAGTAGTAAGCGCAGTGTAGTGCTTTTATGTACTAACCCTGAGTGAGGGAGTGCAGAGGCAGGCTGGTCTGTCCAGGCTGGATGCTGAGCAGCCCTTGCCTTTGTAGGTTGAGCAGATGCTGCTGCTGGACTTGCTGGACCTGCAGGAGCTGCTGCTGGAAGGCCAACTGCTGAGCCGAAACCTGCTGCTGGTGACACAACAGAGACACAGTGACACGCCATTAGTCAACACAAACATAAAGCTGAAATTCAGGTTTGTGAATGACAGCGTTCATAGACAAAAAAATCAAAAGTGAGAACAACAATGGGTGAGTTCAGTTCTAGGCTGCTTCTTGTTTGTGTATTTATTCTGTTTTTGTGTTTGCTCCTTCCGTTTGTGCCAGGGGAAATAAAGAAAAAGTCATTCCATTCCTTAATTATCACCCAGTCTAAAATAAATACCCAACTAAAACTGAATCAGACAAAGATGTTGGTAAACTTCATCTTATTTTGCATATCCTCTAGAGACCCAGCCATGTGTTTTTGTCCTCTGTAGGGGACAAGAGTTTCAGAGATTTACTTTAAAAAAATCAAAATAAATTCAACAAATTGTCCACGACAAAGGGCATATCTGATAAAACTGTGTCCAATCAAGACAATTATTAAATCTTTTCCTTTCCTGAGTCTCAGGAGGGTATTCAAAGCTGATATTGTCTGATAAATTAAAACAATTGACATTACAGCCAAGTCTTCATTCATGAAAACACATGGTAAATGCATTCCAGGAGCTCCACCACAGTCGACAGTACAGTGTAATTTTCCTAAGTTTCTTCCTGTACTGTGGGTTTGTCTGAGCCCACTTAAGACAGGTAGAGTATGCATCTCCCTCTCTCTTAATTAACGAGGAGTCGGGAGGCAAATGACAAACAATGAAACAACATAGTTAATCATTCATAATAAGAGCCACAGGAATTTAATTACAGCCATTCATAATTCAGCAAACAACGTGTGACTAAATCAAAGTGCTTAATAACCACCCTAGCAACTCTCACAACTCTCCCAGGCACGGTGCTGAGCTCAGGGATACACCGGTCCCCCAGCCAACCGCTGCCGCCGCCACCGCACACCATGGTAAATCACATACAGCGGACTGACTGACGGACTGAGATATAGCTGTTGTGTTGATCTGACTGAGATACAGCTGTTCCATCAAGAAAAATTTTAATGAAACACTGCTGCATCTTTACTGATTCGGGGCCTTAAAGGGGGGGGGGGGGATTTTGGCTCTGAAAAGTGAAACGTGTGAACTTTGATGGAACGAAAAAGTGATATGAGACGAAAAGAAGAAAAAGAAAAGAAGAAACAGACAGACAAAGTTAGAATAATAAATAAAAGGAAATTATCTAATATCCCCGATCTCCTATGAGTCAAAACAAATGAGAGATGCTATTTAGATAACAGGGGCACGGAGGGGGAAGATTTTAAAGTTTTTAACCCTTTCATAAACCCTCAGAGTCTATCGGGGACACCTTGTGTATTTTCAAGACGGACAAATAACAAAAGCATGAGAGTGAACAGGATATGAGTCCTGTTTATGAGTATACAAGGCCAGTTGTCAGGCGGGCAGAGGAGAGGAGGGGGCACTAAAAGCAGTGCTGCCAAGCTGTGCACCGCACCCTGTTACCAAACACAGGATACACCACTTTGTTTACTTCTCACAATTGAGTGCATACAAAAAAGGTCTCGGTGCAACGCGGCTGTCAGGTCACTCGCTGGCGGCTCTGAAACCACTGAAACAGCCAGATAAAACGCTGCACCCTCCGCCCACCCCTGCTCGGCTTGTCAAAAGGGTCTAGCAGCCCTTTCCTTTCTCCTGCCTCCCCACACCCAGCCTCGCTGCTCCTGCACCGGCTCACTAAAAATAAAGCTCAGGGCAGCTCCGGTCTATTACTGCGAGCGGGGTCGTCTCATTGGATCAATCAGGAGAAGACGGCGTTTTGACAGTGGTAGCAGAGGAACATAATTGGGGAGTAACTACATCTATTCATAGGCTCATGAGCCAAAATGAGAAAAGAGACAGTAAGACGTGGGGTGGGATAGAGATCTCGCAAAGGTCTGGGTGAAATTCGGGATGCAGGTGGCCTGTGATCTTCTGTGATCTGCCTGGTTCATGAAAGGCGGCTGATACTTTTTTTCCCTCCACCCTTCCTTCAGAGCGGGAGAACTTTCCCATTCCTTCAGTGCTTCTCTTCTCTTCTGAGCTCTTCACTGACAGCCTGAGAAGAAGATAATAGTGCTACAGGGGTGGGAGTTCACAAGGAACAATGTCTCTCATCAAAACGCTAAATAAATAGAGGGTGGAAGAAAGAAAAATCACACATTGCAAATGAATTTAACTCTCTCCCCTTCACAGATTTTTTTTCTTCTCGTCCCATCAGCTGACAGGAGCTCCTGTGTGCTCGCAGCATGGAGACACATTAAAAACCCCGGACCCAATAGACCAAATAAGAGGTTAACAAGAAGTGGCACGAGGGAGAGAAAAATACAGTCCCTGACAAATGATAAAGAGTGGCACTGGCAGCCCTTTATTGTCAAGCTTCAAATATAAAGTTAAAGATCTTTGAAAAACTAAATTTTGATGTCTTTAAAATAAAAGAGGCACAAAGCAACAACAGGGGGTTATTGTCTGGCAGCCACAGGGGAGTCACTGCATAATTCTTAGTCTGTCTTTTGATGGCTGCTAGAAATGCGGCTGAAAAAAGAGAGAGCGATGGGGAGAGAAAGAAAACATCGGCGGAGGGGGAGAGCCTCTCGAGGCTGCATCCATTTCCTGTGATCATACATAATATGCTTCAAAAGTTGTTTTTTCTTTTATTCTCGTGCTCCATTCAACTGATCAATTGCACCTCCTTGCCTCCCCCTCGCCCACCTCGTCCCCTCCCCTCCTTTTTTCCCTTGCTCCTCTAGTGTTTACATCAGATGCGACTTGGTGACAGGCCCTATCTGAGGCCGCGGAGCTCTGCTGTCATGTTGATTTATGGGAGCATCATGCCACAACTTGTCCAAACTGAAGCCCGCAGTTCATTAATTAGCGAGCTACGACTTTGAAGTTGGAAGCTTCGACAGCACACGGACGCGTGAGGGCGCGAGCATGCATAGACGTACGTGTATGTGCGTGCGCTCTTAACTGAGCTTAATTTTCTATGCCTCCCCCCACACTCTCCACTCCCCTCTCTCTTCTCCAAACATGGAACTCAATGGGGACGAGCGCACAAAATTCCCAGATTGTCTTTGAACTTCTTCTGACCGCACAATAATAATTTTCTTTGTCCACAGTGATGCCTGTATCCGCCAGTCATTAACACGCATTAAGCTGCTGCCTATGAGCGAGTCCTGCTGTAGTGGAGCGAGCGAAGGAGAGGGAGCGGGAAAGATGGGGGAAAAAAAAAAGAAAGAAAAAAAAAACTCAACACAGGCAACAAAGCTGGGAGCACTCTCTGCACTGATATCTCACAATTACATGCCTTCTCTTCCTCTGCCATTTCCATGTTAATTACCGAGAAAAGCCTCTCAGATTTATATGCTCCGTGTTCCTGCCTTTCTCCCTTCTGCCTTTCATTATGTCCTACATGAGGCTCACTGGAACGGTCATCTCTTTGTTGCACAGGACACTTGTTTACTAGTAAAAAAAATACTAGAACAATGAATTGAAGCTCAGTCTCTGTAAAATTATAGTACAGCTAATATGCAGAATGCTCTAGAAACAGAGACACTATATTCTTAGCAGAGCATCCGTCAGTTGTTACCATTTATCCAGCAAGTCTGACATGCTAATCAGAAGCATGAGTGCACTTGATTCACCCCCCCTTCCCTCCTCTCCTCTCTGTGCTTTAACCACAGTCTGAAAGCAGATGGGGTTGAGGGAGGGAGCACACACATGCCTTCCATGCTCCGTCTGGCCAACGGGTTTTTTGGTAATGGCAGGCAGTCGGAGTGATGTCAGCCTACCTCTTTGCTCTGCTTGCTGCCTGCATGCTGCTGCTGCTGTTGCTGCTGCTGCTGTAGGAGCTGGAGGTGGAGCTGTTCCTGCTGCTTCTTGTAGAACTCTTGGAGTTGCTGCTGCAGAAACAGATGGTAAACGGTGACGCGTGAGTCAAAGTCGGGCCTGTCAGTCACTTAAAACTCTGACGGTTCCCAACTTTGAGGAATGTTAAAAAGGAAAAGACTAGTGGTTCAAAGTAAATTTATTTATTTATTTTTTATCTGAACGATAAGATTTGTATTCTGAAAACAAGACTATTGGAATCGTGTGATGCCCCAGTGTCATTTACACATTACCTGCTGTAACATGAGGGCCTGTTGCTGCTGGAGAAGAACCTGGAGCTGCTGAGGGCTCAGGACTTGCTGCTGAAGGATCTGCTGCATCTGCTGTGGAGTTATCACTTGAGGTGTCATCATAGCCACTGACACTGGAACCTTCAAGAAAACAAAAAAAAAAACAACAACAGAAAAAGTCATTAATGGGGAAAAAATTAAATAAGCATGTAGAGTTTATTTATAAAGCTCATCATAAGTTGCTGCACAAACTCAAAAATAGCAAATAATTAAGCGTGTAACAAGTGTGTATTTTCCATTTTCTGTCTTTCCTGCACTTTATTTTTGTATTTGCTGCTGTCAACTGAGAAATTTCCCATAGTGGAATCAATAAAGTTTGTCTTATCTTATCTTATTATAAAGAAATCGGCAAAAACACAATGAGAACCACATTGACATTAACATGCACGTGGTTCATTGATTTGAACTTGTCATGTCATATGTCACTTTTGCATGTTACTGCCTGAAAATGCCCTCCAACAAACAACCAAACTCACACCCAAACCTCACCTGTGGAATAAAGCCGCAGTCACACCCATCCCTACCCCACCCTCCGCGTCTATACCCTTCCACCCTTCTACGATACTTTCCAGCACCTGTGGTCTATATAGCGGGGCCAATATGCCATACCTGGGGAAGTGAAAAACTGCCTCAAAAATGCTGCAGTTTGCTCGTTGTACACGCACTACATGTCATGTGAGAACATTTCATTAGAGACGCTGTCAACAGCAATCTATTATTGTGAAGATATAGAGCGCCTGGAGGAGGAGGAGCCTCGGTGAAGAACACGCAGGCCTCTAACTAACTCCCAGCAGAAAGGTGTGAGTGCATGACTCCTCAAAACAAGTGATTTGTTGTGACACTGAAAGAGCCCCCACAGTTGTCAGGGTGCCTTAATTGCTCCGGCGGCGTATGGGACTTGGAGTGTGTCTGGATGCTGCCACTCACCGCTGTGATGTGCAATACCATTAAAAGCCCCTTTTCTTGACATTTGGATGACAAACAGCAACTAAGATGTACATGATAGTGCTGCGTCTTTGTAACTGTTAGCATGTTTTCGTTCTTTTGTGTACGTCCACGTATAGGGCGGTGTGTACGTGCAGGGGCGTGTGTTAAAATGTGCTCGTCGTCTCTCAGGCTGATGTCAGCAGCTGATAGAGCGGACATAACGGGTGACAGTCTGTCTCCGCCAAGGTTACCCAAATTGTGTGGCTGCCTTATAGCTAATGACACCCGCTTGAATTTTTCATGCATTTCTGAATGTAATTTAGCTGTTTAAAATCTTGTCCGGTAACTAAGGGGCTTTTCTTGACACACACCCTGCATGCATATTACCTTATTCATTCTCCCCATTGTAGCATAAAACAAAAACAAAGTGGCGCCATAATGAACAGCTTGTACTGCAAATGCGGAGGAAAGGGCAGCGATGTCAAATACGACGGACAGTTTTGATGCTCTCCGTTAACTTTATTGAGCAGTGCCAGACTACGGTGTGCTGCGTTCCTCCAAATCCCAGGAGAATGAAGGAAGCCTGGCCCCGCCCAGGACTAACACACACACTTCACATTTCTCATTTTCAGCGTAAGGCGTAAGGGCTGAGAGGAGGAAAATGCAATATTAATTCCCCCCTGTATTATGTCTTAATATGCAGTTCATCTTGACTTTTGCACATGACTTGTCCTGTCATTTGCATAGCCCCTGCCGCCCATTTCCTAATTTCACAGTCATTATCCACTGAAGTCCTTTTTCCTGGGCATCGCTAATTTTGATGAACTATTTTGAAGGTCAACCGTCAGCCCTGTCTCGCCAACATGCAAGTACCTCGCGTGACGTGATATACAGCTGCCGTCTGAAAATTACACTTAACCCTCATGCATTTGCAGGATTAAAAGGAGAAGGAAAAAAAAACAATACCTCTTTTTTGAAGTTTTATTTGACATCCATTAAAAATCTCCTCGATTCAGCACGCTCTATTTTTAACCACCATGTTAAAGCTATAACTTCAGCCTTATTTTCAATTGTATAATCAGTTTGTCATGGCACACAAGTTAACACAGAGGTTTTACACACTTAACCAGCTCTGAATAGCTGCCACTTGCATTAGAAATTACAGAGATCTCCTTCAATTGAACTGTCTTAATTCTTTACACCTATATCTCATCATGGTTTCACACTTTGCCTCATCAGGAGCGTCTGGCTCGCAGTAACTACAGCTGAAGCAGCTTCCTCTGTGCACAGCTCCAGCAAGAGGCTATTACAGACCCCCATTTTATTACCCATTACTACTGAGGTCATTAGCAGCAAGAGGGATTGTATGCTTCTTAACCTATTGATCAATGTAACTACTACCATTTAATCCTGTGCTGAAGGAGTGAAAATCTGCCTAAGACTGGGTCCTATTGAGAAGAAGGGCGGGAGGGAGCACTTTAACTGAAAAATATTGCCCTGGCCGCTGTCTCATGCCCATTTAACGCAAACACAGGACGTCAGTCGCCATTTAGAGCACTCCCATATGGTGCACTCCCTTATCTCTTGGATAACATCATGACTCCAGATGATCCACAAAAATATATCACCATCTAAAGATAGTCTAAAAGGAGACTCGTACTGGGCTAATAACTGGAGGGATCCACTGAGCCCAGCTCTAATCTACTCTACCGATATGAGGGTGTGAAAAAGAGGACATTCTGAAGATGCCAGAAATAGCTGACGTTTATGAATTTCGCGAAGGTGTGGTGCTCTCCAGGTGCCTCCCATACATAAACATTCAAACCTAGAACATTCTCACACAGCTGCAGAGTGACTGCAGGCAATATACTGTACCAGCACAGGCCTGCTGGCCAAACACACAACTCACACAGACGCAGACGTACACACATACACAAATTTCATCTGTGGCGTGTTAACTGTCACAAGCACATACAGGCACATGTGCAGCCAGCAACACACTGTGAAGGCACAAAAAACACATTTATGCACACTGAGCAGTAAACTGAGCCTGCAATGTATTCAGTGTAAAAATGATCAAATGTCTAAAAATGTATATGTATATAAAAAAAGACATGTATGTAATTAGATGTTTTTTTAATTAACAAAAAGTAAAGAAAAAAGAAATGGAAAAACTGACATATATTAATTATTAAGAGGGTCATGTATTTCATGAATATAATAATTTCAGATATGCATAAATGCCTATAAACACCTATAATAGCCATATTTTGTTTTTGCAAATGCCAGAAGGAAAAAGTACAAAATATCTAAATATAATCTAACAACGAAACAAAAACTGACGGTCTGAAAATGTCAGAAAGTCACAGATGCAGAGTTAATGAAGACGCTCTATGAACACCCCTCTCCACGAGTCAAAGGTCAAAGCCTGGTGAAAAGGAGTAGGGGTGAACGAGACTGTAAGATGGCTCTTTTTCCTCCAATGAGGCAATTAAGGGGAACAGAAATGAGGGACAGGGAGGTGAATGTCAGAGAGACCGGCACAGATGTTTCACTGGCCAATGAGGTGCAGCTCGGCTGAAAGAAAAAAGGAGAAAAGGAAAAAAAAAAAATGGAGAATTATCAAATTTTCATTTGTGCTCCCTGGGGTCATCTTGTTTTGTAGGGGCATCAAATGGAATGGAGAAGTAAAAAAGAAATAACAAGCCCAGGAGAAATCACCGAGCCCAGTCTGTTTGATGCTGTTGTTTTACCTTGGCCTGCAGTGGCGCAAGAAGACCAGTTCCCCTCCTGACTGTGATCTCCTGCATGAAAATGTCGCCGAAAATGAGGATTTCACGGGAGCTATTGTACTGAAGTGATGTGTGAACATAATTAGTCGTCTACAAGACTGGAAAGACTAATTCCACATAACCCATTCAGGTTGATTGAAATCTCTGAGGTGGAGAACATTTATTTTCCTCCTTTAAAAAAAAGATGTGTATTCAAAACAATAAAACCTTCTCCCTAATGAAAAGATGATGGTAATAATAATATGAATACTAACAAAAATAAAAGTAATAATTCTAATAAATTGTAGATTTTAGAGGAGTCTACTTTCTTGTGTAAACCTATTAAATTTAAAAGCCAGAACCGTCCATCCCTATACGTGATAAGAATTCCATAAACCCCCCCCCCCCCACACACTTCACAATCAAGCTGTCTTAAAAACATTTACAGCTCAGATAAACAGGATAATCACAGTCACATTTCAGTTCACCACACTCTATACGTTTTGGGTTGTAGGGTTGTGGGGTGTGAGGGGGCGGGTGGGGGGTCTGGGGCCGAAATGATCTGCAGCAACTGTAAAAACAAAAGTTAAGATTGCATTTTAATTAACTTTTCGACCACAAACAAACAGGGTTTTCATCAGAGCCGGTCGCAGTGTCAGGTTTAAACAAACAAACTGCACGGGGAAGTGAGCGAGATCTCACCCCAACAATAACAGCTGAGCACAGGGGTGGACGCCGGTTCCCACACTGGAGGCAGGTGACCACCGCTGAGGGGGGGCACACAGGGCAGCGCCCCCCCCATACACACATCCTGCATCTCTGGACATGACACACACCATCCTATACTTCATTAGAATTACAATATAAACCAGGATATGTCTCTTTTATTTTAATTAATTTGTGATTTTATATCCAAACCAATATAAATAAGCAGGTATTCTTTAAAAAAATTACTATTATAAATAAAAAGCTTAAAATAAAAAACTAAACGGATGCAACTGAATTTTTAAGCCATTCATAAGTATTTCCAAGGTTTACAAAAAAAAAAAAAAAAAAAACAGCGCTTCACATTTTGACATGTGACTCAATGCCCTGTCACTCTTTTTGACCTTTTAAGCCACACCTCCAGCTGCGTATTCCACAAACCACAAGACGTCTGAGGTCTGAAACCCGGCGTACAAATTAGCGCTGACATCCACTACCCGACACACCACCACCGATTCGCCGTTTTCACCTTTTCCCGGAAACGTCTTCATGATCAGTGATGGTGTAAACTGCGTGTCCGTGATCTATGGTTTACCAGCTCTACACCGTTATGCAACAGTGCACGTCTTCAGATGCATTATTTGAATCAGTTGAGATTTAATTAAGATCACAGCCTCTTAAATCCCTTTCAAATGAAACTGTAGTCAAAAGACAATGGGTGACACATCCTCGTGCAGATTGTTTCTATTCTCTGCACACCAGCAACGCAAAGCTAATCCTTGTTTCCATGACGGCAGACAAGAACTTGGCACTTTTAATGTTGTTGTGTTAAGTCACATGAATAAACTATACTGCCAATTAATAAAATCATAAATCTATAATTATATGTCTATAAAAAATGTTAAGACCAAGTTTATAAGTTTCCACATAATTTACCTGTATTTTCTAAGTGCAGCAGGCAGTTCCATCACATCCTTTTTCCGTTATAAATCTATAAGTTGTGATGGTGATAAGTAGCAAGAAGACCTTATGCCATAAAACACTCAGCACCATGTAATCTTATCATTATCCTACCATCTGAACTCTTTGGAACACATGGCATCTCAAGTGTAGAGTTAATCTTCCTATCTGAAACAGAGACGTGCAGTAATGACCCTTAAAAAAAAAATGAATGAAAGCTTTTTTCAAGTAAAAACATGTTTTAGTTGGAAAAGCCGGGGAGGAACAGCAGAGAGCAGCTGCTGGATCACTATATCACTGCTAAACTATTCCCCCGTCTCACTCTGGTCTGTCCTGCCTCCAGTACAAAGCAGAGACCATTCCTGTAAAGGATATCCCAGTGAGCAGTGGGGCTCCGGCGGCTACCCCCCGTGCCCCCCTCTCCGGGTACACAGCTAATATCTGGTTGCCTATGTCATGGTTTAGAAATGACAGGTGCTGGCAGCCCCTCGCCTTGACAGGCCACTGCACAAATAACGCCCCTGCCTGAAAGGGCTAATGCACTACTAATGAACAATAAATCAACTTTGATTACAAACTGTCAACCCAATCAGCTCGCACTCCAGCTCTCCCAAACTGCGAGTCTCGGCACAGCTGCACGGCATTACGGTGCACGCTGCCCTGTTTGGGCTTCGCTCTCCTCCTTCTCAATCTTCAGATATTCTTCTCTAGTATTTCTCTCCGTTTGTTCGCTCTTTCAGTCACCTACTTTTTTCTGCTCTGATGCAAGGTGATGAAACAATGCACACTGGATTTTAGTTGAACGTTAAAGTGCAGGCAGGCAAAAATAAAATAAAAAAAAAAAACAAAAAACAAACGCACACACACAAAAAAAAGAAAAGTAAAATACCTGTCCTCTCAGCATGGTATGAGTAAATTAGATAAAATGACTCTGGTAAAAAATTTAGGTCACTTTAAAAAGAAAGTCAATAGTTGTCTTGTGTGTAAAACCTCAAAGCTGTTACACAGACTCAAACCTGACAAAAGCATATAATAAAAAAAAAAAAAAACATTCTCTACTGCATGAACTCTGAAATCCCTTTGCTGCAAGTACAGACATACACACAGGCTTGTACAAACATTCACACACTAATTTTTCAGGAAGATGTGAGCGATGACATTTGGAGTGACAGCGTGTCTCCAACGTGGTTTTGTGGTGACGGTGTCAAATATAGAGCTGTGCCAGGCTCTGTCTTAATTCACTGTGACACGATAAGGAGAGTGAGGATTATTCCAGGCCATAGCCTCAGAGCAGGCAAAGTCTGACCAGCACTCATTAACTCATGAGCAAACCATCACAAAACACACTGCACGGCAATACGCTCTGACCAGAAATAAAAATGTTTCCACAAAAAAAAATTAAAAATGACCTGAAATATTCTGAAACACTACAGCTGATAATATATATATATATATAATTTATTTTTTTAAAGAATACTGTGAGTGATGTAAAAAAGAAGGCACACCTGACTATTTTTCCCACAACTTTGTACA
Source organism: Apogon hyalosoma (assembly GCA_037367295.1). Classification (NCBI taxonomy): domain Eukaryota; kingdom Metazoa; phylum Chordata; class Actinopteri; order Kurtiformes; family Apogonidae; genus Apogon; species Apogon hyalosoma. The sequence continues at coordinate 37,174,656 of JAPQRP010000024.1, read as the reverse complement.
TTCCAAACAACATACATTAAGAAGTTCCTGCTTAACTGGTTAGCTCACTATCAGCAGTGTAAACAAAACTAAACAGAAAAAAAAAAAAGCAAAAGGCAGTCAGACACGTACTGTAAATGCTCTATCATTCCATACTTTTCCTATTAAATAAGGAAAGAGAAAGAAACTGTTGCTTAAAGTACAAGTGAATTCCCAAGTTTCTGAAGCTGACCAGTTCACATCTGACAAATACACACACAAACAGAAGCAGCTCGTCTATCCAGTGTCGTTTTAAAACACACAGATATTATAATACAGTAAATCTGCTGCATGTGACAGCTGTGATACTGCTGACACACAAGACACACTGTCACTGTCTCAACGGTAAAGGTAAACCTCAGATCACTGCTCCCTTCATACAAACAGCATGACAAAAATTAACCAATTACAAAGATAGAACATCAACAATAGACAGATAATAAGCCTCCTTTTCTCTTCCTCCCTGGTCAAATTAAATTGTCAAGTTTTTTCATACAAGAAAGCTGGCAAAATCACAGAAATCAATCATATTGACAAACCTGACAAACTCCATTTAGCTGGCAGGGTAAACAGAGTGCCGGGCCACGCGGCGTGGAGTGAAGCAGAGCGGAGAGCTGAGCGGCGAGGAGAGGAGAGAGAGAGAGAGAGAGAGAGAGAGAGAGAGAGAGAGAGAGAGCGAGAGAGAGAGAGGGAGAGGGAGAGAGAGGGAGGGAGAGGAGGCAGATGTAGAGGCGAGCGAACGGCGGAGGAGGCTGAGTCGAAGCGCTGCTGTGCTGTGGAGTCTCCAACCTTCCTCGGGATACAGACAGATTGCACGCGCAAGGTTGCTCCCTGGCTGACAAGATACAAAACTATCCAATCAACCACGCCCTTCTCCACCAATCACAAGCAGCCCTCTAAACATAATCAATTCAAATGGGGCCACACAATGGGAAGCTACAGGCGAGGCTGCAGGTGAAACTGTCGCTTTGTGTGGGGGGCCCCTTTAAAAGAAAACACACACACACACACACGCACACACACACACACACACACAGTTGACGGCTGTTAACCCTTTGACCCCTGCCGGGACTCCGGCCGTGCTATTGAAACAATGGGAGCCTAAAGAAAAGAGGCCCTTTAATTAAACAACAGATAAGTAAACACAGCTATCCAGCGGAAAGAAAGAAAACTGGCCTTGCTATCAGCCCCTTTATTGTTCTGCTAAATGGAATTGTTTACAGTGGCAGAACAAAGACACAACTCATTTCACATGCTGAAAACAACAAATGCACAAACAATTCACAGTCTTTGTAGCTATTTGGAATTTATTCTTCCTTCAGAGTTTTTGAAGCACGGACAAAAGGGGCTGTATTTTATTGTCAAGTATATTAATATATTTATGAGAACAGCTTGTTTTACCTTCAGTTAAAACAAATAATGATAAAAAAAAAAACATGTGACAAGTTGCAACATTCAGAGATAAGTTGGAGCGTATTGGTCATGGAATCAAACACAGCAGCAACTTTTTTTTTTTTTCCCCCAGTTTTAAACACTTATCCTACAATTTGGTCTCAGACAAGCTAAAACCACTTACATTAATAGCTAACATTACAGCAGCTACCAGGCAATCCATCCAACTCCATCCCAATGAGAGCAATTAGCTGTCATGATATCATCACACTCTTTAACACCCATGTGCACTCAGTAAGGAGCAAAGACATGGAGGAAAACAGGACCCTGCCACCTACTGGAGATCCTACTGAACTCACAAGGAAACACTGAAGTCTGCCTGCTGTCAACGCACACATGCATTATTTCATCCGAGGGCACAGATCTGGCTTTTACAAGTATTTACGTTCAACACAACCTTAAATAAGTTGATCCTGCAGTGTATTAAAGATAGAAATAAAGAGACAGAGATGCAAATCAGACCTACTTTTGGTCAAAACAATAAAAAATCATATGCAACACACTTAACAAAGAATTAGAGCAAAGGCATAAGGCAAGATTAACACCTCACTTTGTTAATTATCATGACAATAAACACAAAGCTGAATAACAGAGCTCTAAAACACAGCTCATATCAACAGCTATAAACCCTTGGCCAAGGATGAAGGAATGTTCATGGGATGGATTCCAGTCCGCAAACACACTGGTAAAATAAACAGAGCGGCTGCATAACAAGCCACTGCTCTCATCTGCTAATAACTAACAATGAGCTTTACTAAGCCGGTCTGACCTATATAAATTATTGACTGGGGCACCTCAAGTGTCAAAAGTGACAATGCCAATACATATCATAGTGAATAATTAAGTAGAAGAAAAGACGCTTTTATTTGCTATCTTGACACTCTCTGAAGACATCTCGCAAAAAAAAAAAAAAAAAAGACGGTGACATCCCGACGGCTGGGACGATGGCGTGCACACACACAAACAGCAGCGTGCACAAAGTGGTTTGGGCTATGGCCACACTCTTTTCCCCCGGCACTCTCCCTGGGGTGGCATGTCGGCGTATTCTCAATAAAACACCTTCTTAGCAGTAATAGGCCACTGTTCTCATTTCAACGCTCCCAAAGGCCTCATGATAAATTTAGCAGACACACAGTTCAAGCTTCTCCTCTCACACACTGTCTTTCTAATCCATTGCCTCTGTGCCTGCGCCATGTAAAATAATTACACATATGTGTCGATGTGATACACACACTATATAGATTTTTTTTTTTTTTTAGTGTACAGAGAAACATCAATATCCCTGAGCCTTGAACCGGCGTCCCCTGTGATAGTTTACAGAGAGAACTGAGCGATTGTGTTCATGACAGAGTGGATGACATTATAAAATACTCCCATTTCCTGCTTGAGTTAGAGTGAAAGTATGAGTTAATGTCTGGTCTGGCCTGCGCTCTGCTCTGCTCCGGCTAAAGATAACGACTCGGCTCCAATTACAAAGCCTTCCCAAAACACTAACACAGTGAATAAGCTGCACCGGCATGCCAACCAATGTCTTAGCCCGCTACTACAGAAAGAAAAAGAAAGAGGCTGAGAGGAAGTGGAGGAAAATACAAAACTATGCTCATTCCTTTTCTTGAAAGGCACTGGTGACCTGGACCATTGTCATGAGAAAACAAACAGAGTCTGTTTCCCTGAGTGGGTAAAGTAAATCACTGTTTACCGATGCAGGGAGTCAGCAGGGCAGGTGTGGGACCTATATTAATAACAGCTGCTCTATATAGTATTGCCAAGGAAACAAAAATACTTTTTTTAGATCAACAACAGTACAAGAATGTGTGACATTATTTATACGGTACTTCAATAGTGTCGCCTTTTAAAGTTAAACAGACACAAAGCTTTTAATTAGATAAATAAATCATAGAACATGTCGATTATGCTTTACGGCTCAAGGACGACTTAAAGCGTGTTTATTTGACCCGAGTGAATATCACATGGTGGAGCATTAAGTTGGTTCTTCAACTATAAAATAGCAGCATAAAAACCTTTTGAAAATGTTAAGATTCGGTTCTTTTTACTCTGAAGTCGGTGACAACACATACAAACAGGGCAAGAAAATCTTCACTTCCATCCAGTCATGATTAAAATCTTATTTAACGCTTTGTAAGACGCTTATAGAACTACTCTGAAATTGAACATTTCAACCTTAACGTGTTACTGCACCTAACAAGACTATGACTTTTGTGAATTTTTTCAAAATTGTTTATTGTTATGTAGAAAATCAAGGTCACTGAAGTTACCATATTTGTTTCCTTACATGTAAGAGGCAAAAAAAAAAAAAAAAAAAATTAAACATGTAATGCAAGCCTGTCAAACTTATTTTAGTTCAGGGGCACATTAAGCCTAATTTGATCTGAAGTGGGCCAGACCAGTGAAATAATAATATAATAATATATAAATAACTCCAAACTTTCCTCTATGTTTTAGAGCAAAAAAAAGTTAATATATGCAATGAAAATGTTTACATCTACCAATTATCCTTTAAAACAATACGAATAACATGAACAAACTGACATTTCTAAAGAAAACTAAGTGCAGTTTTAACAGTATTCTGTCTCAGTTTATCATTTACACATGTACATTACAACTTACAGATCACAGTGAATCTACAAATAAATAAAACATTCAATAACAGGCAGAATATTGATAAACTTGCACTTCAGACATTACAAAATGTTAATATTTGTTCGGGTTATTCGCGTTTTTGTGAAATGATCGTTTGTTCTAGTGTAAATACAGTAAAATTACATGAAAATGTTTACATTTACAAAGCAAAAAACGTGGAGTTGTGAGTATTTATAGGTTATTATGATAGTATTTTACTGATCCAACCCATTGAAGATTAAATTGGCCTGTGTGTGGAACCTGAACTAAAATGATTAATATCTTCAGTGTAATTTTTGTATTTCACAAATTCCTCCTACGGGCCAGACTGGACCCTATGGCGGGCCGGATTTGGCCCCCGGGCCGCACGTTTGACACCTCTGATGTAATGTGAAAGGAACATGTATTTTAGAACATTAGACCAACATAAATGCTGATCCAGACCCCTGTCCACATCCACATGACCCCTTTGAACAT
>JAPQRP010000024.1:37134074-37147117 GCA_037367295.1 Apogon hyalosoma | reverse complement strand
AACAGGTAATGCAGTGCCCTGACAAATGTTTTTTGGAGGAAAAAAAGTGAGCGTAAGGAAAACAAGACGAAAGCAAAGTTATTAACTGTGAGTGGAGATAGAAGAGAGGGGGCTGTGAAGCAGGACTGATGATGGAGGGAGTGGAGTGCAGAGGGAAAAAAGAAGGGGGACGGGTAGATTGAGGAGGAGAATAGGAGTGCGAAACAGAGAGGAGACAGAGATAAAAGAATGAAAACGAGATAGAAAGAGGGAAATGTAACAGAGGGGAGGTGGAGGTTGCGGGAGGTGCAGAGGGGAGGGTAAACAGTGCCCCAACCAGGCAGTTCGGGCGCTTGGAGCCTGGTACAGAAGAGTCACCCCCCCTTCTTTCCCCACCCAACCCGGCGAGGTCAGCTCAGCTATGCGGGCTTGACAGCTTCCGTTTGCTGTGTGCTCGCCGTTTGTTTGGATTCCCCAGCCTTGCTTAGCCAGCAGCTTAACAACAGATGGCTAAAGAAGGCCGCTATTCAGAGTGGTCTGGATCAGAAAATCACACCAAGGAAAGTACACAAGCTGCAAACAAAACACACAGACATACTGCAAGCGCACATGCAAATGACATGGATTGTCAGAGTTGCACATGCAGCAAATGGCACCAGAGCAAATAAGGCTTTGCTTGTTGCAAACATTTAATATCCTTGCCTTAAAAAAAAAAAAAAAAAAAAGCATGCAAACACAGCAGGGAAATGCATGAAGGGACACAGGCAACAGCAAGTACACATGCAAGACGTCTTATTATGCCAAACAACTTCCTGGGATGATTCAATAACCGAGCAGATCTCAGTGAAAGCATTTCCGCCCCCTGCCATTATTAAACGAATAGTGTGTTTATTACAGCTTTAGTGTGGTGTAAACTCATAAACACCCTCCCAGAGTACAAGAGGAGCTGTCAACTAAATATTGTTTCTCTCATGAGTCGCTCTTCCACCTCAATTACGCCTTTCAACTTCACAGGCTCAGTATGATAAAGTGGCAGTAAAAATCATTCACATTAATACACCATTGTGCATCTGCTGCTAAAGGTAATTAAAGAAGTAAATGACTCATAAGAATAGACATATTAGCCACAAAATGAAAGGCAACTGGGCTGCCTCATGAAAATATGTACCATTAAGATACTGCATTTTCATATTGGGGTAATCAGCTCCACTAGCCTGATGCTGATTTAATCCACTCCAGTGGAAAGTCTATCAGCGCACAGCCGCGTGTCACTGTCTTTCTTATGTCTACCCGCCAAGAGCTAGGCACTCAACTTCAGCATTGCTTGCGAATGACTGTACTAAAGGAGGGAGGTCACACGGGTAAATTGGTCGAAGGAGCAGCCAACTCTTAGGTGTCATTTAGATGGCAGGCAGATGGAGTGAAAAAAAAGGAACAAAGAAGTATGAAAAGCATGGTAGGGGAAAAACGAGAGTACAAAAGAAAAAAAATACAGAACAAATGGTCTGGGAACAATGCAGTGGGCAGATCTCAGTAGCCCCTCTCTCTCTGACCTTAGCTTTTTGTTCTGAGCAGATGATGCCTCGGGATGCCCACCACTGAATACGGCGATAATATCCGTCAAGTTGATAAAGTGGGAGGAAAGGAGCAGAGGCATGCCAACTGCGCCGGGTGCTTAAATGGACTGTTAGAAAACACGGGCTCCTCCTGATTGCATCTTTGTTGGAAGTGTTGCATCACTTTGTAGCAGAGAGTGTTGTGCTTGGGAAAATGGGCGCTTCCAAAAACCCAGCGTGAGACCTAGAATACTGTGAGCAGGTTTTATCATGCGCGAATGATATTGTTTAGAATGGGAAGTTCTATCTGCCCTGGTCTCATAGACGGAGGACTCAACATTATTGATACACTCGAGACTTCTGGGATACGACCAGTAAAACCTCTAAATCCTATTTAGTTGTGGTGAATATAGATGAATATAGTCTGAACGCAGCTATAGAAAAGTGCTGGAGAGGAAGGGTGATCGGACGTTGCCACAGTCATCGAGCGTCACGGCGCTGGGGGGTTCAAACTGATGGCCTGAGTTGTCAGCGAACCCCTCCACAGCCTCGACACCACAGGGCGTGTTGCTTAGCTCAGTGTGGATGCAAAGTAACTCAGCTAGATGAATAATCCCGCTAATCAGTAAAGCAGACAACAAGCGCGGCACTGCCTGCAGCTAACCTTGACTGTTGGTCAAGAGAAGATGGATAAATAATGACATCTGCCCAAAGAGCAGATGAGTATCTTTCTGTTTAAAGCATCTTGTTGATTTCATTATATAAACCCAACAAAAAAACCCTGATTTCTGCAGCTTTTGTTTTAGTTTTCCTTCATTAAAACAACATCAGCACAGCCTCTTTGCGAAGGCTTTCTGTGCATCTTTTTCAACCGATGCTCGCTGCCTTGAACTGTCCTGACCTGAGACCTAACACATCATGATCTGCTGAGGAAGAATTCCCAGTGTGCGAAGAGTGTGGAGCGAGAGTTCCTCTGAAGGAGAGGATTTTCTATAAATCACTAGCCAGTCCAATTGGCTATGGATTGAGTTGCAGCAGGGAGAGACAGCTCCCTGGGAATAGCAGTGTCTCTGTTGAAGTCATTCCAAGATGGGTAATATGATCCTATGCCGCCAGGAATAAAAGAAAGGATGAGAAAGAGACGGAAAAAAATCTGATTGCTCCAACCATAAAGAGTTATAATCTCCAGCAGGGTCTAGACACATCACCCGTCACACTGGACAGTAATGTATTAAAGTCTCATAGGCAGATGATGTGACACAAGGCAGGCTTCACTTCTGAAACCGACTCCTTATTTACAGTTTTACGTCTTTTATTGACACAGGCTACGCTGATGAATGTTTCAATCACTGTATGTTAATGTAATGCAGTTCACGGTGCACAAGTAAACATGTGATGCACTACTTACAGGTTCCAAAAACCATTAAGAACAGTTGAAAAAGGGCTTTTACAGTCTGCAAATTAAACCCAAACACATGATGCAAATGCAAACACACTCGCCCTGCGTCTCATACCGAATCCACGTAGCTGAGGTCTGTTCGCTAACAAATGAACCGTATCAAACACCAAACATGGAAACAGAACAATCCCACTCCATGTACCGCTTATGTATGAGCGAGATGAGCTTTAACAACCTCAACACAAAATCACACAGTGCAGAGTCTCAATGTCTAAATGAATATGTAATGGAAAGTTTGTTTACTTGGTTCTGATCGCACCTGGTTTTCATTACATGTATTAAAACTCATTTCGAGCAACAACCAAAACAAATGAATAAGGGTTCTATTTTTCAAGCCAAGACAGACACATTAATTTAGCCAATAAAACTGTAAAATATTACACAACCAGCAAAAATTGCAGCCAATTTACTATAATTTTTATTTGAAAAATGGCTCTATCAAGTAAACTAACTAAATAATAAACTTAAAAATAAGACATCATTGGTAAGAGCAGTATTTGATCCCAATCTGTGATAAAGAAGTTGGTATCTCTTTAAAAAAAAAAAAAACATCTAAACATCTGCATCAGTAGACATAAATGGATAATGGGGCAGCTGTGGCTCAGTTGGTAGAGCGGGTTGTTCAATGACAAAAGGGTTGGTGGTTCGAATCCCGAACTCTAAATTACTCCCAGCAGGTTCTAGCAGTTGTGTGTGAATGTGAGGCCTTGTAAAGTGCTCTGGGCACCATTAAGGTGTATAAAATGTACTATAAAGGTACTATATTATTTACCATAATGAATAAATACCTCCAACACAATTAACAACTATTACGCAGTGTTGGGAGTAATGTGTTACAAAAGTAATGCATTACAGTAACAGATTACTTTTTGCTGTAATGCAGTAGTGTAAGGCATTACTAATCAATTTTCAGTCATGTTTTATTTGGTACATGTTCAATAGCGCTTGCATTACAACATGCCTTTTGCTCATAATTTAATTGCTCAAATAAAAAAACAAAACAGCAAGACCGTGAGACCTTAAGGAATCAAAAATGTGTCAGTAAAGTTCTATTTCCTGTTGGTGTTCAGCCAATGGGTGAAGACGGCAGAAAACAGTACATTGTCCACATGGATGTATGCTCATTACTAACCCTAACCCTGCTTTACAGAAGCTAGTTAGCGTTAGCATGACCCCTGTGATCAGCAATGACAAGCTAAGCTAACATTTCTATGACTAGTTAGACTTCTGTATCGATTGCACATTTATCTACCCGTGTCCTCGGTGCCACGCCCCCTGTTTGAACATGTAAAATGTTGAAAAAAATGCAAGTGTTCCCGCTGGGATTCAAACATCGTAGACTGTAGTGTTACTTATCGAGCTATCCGTCCACATGTACTTCGGGGTGCAAATGTATGCTCTCCTATCTCTGGTATTGGGGGGGTATCCTACTGCACACGCGCCATTTATGACGAGTCTGTATGTAACTCAAAAGTAATACAGGAGTCATCTGTCGCATTATAAGTCTGAGACAGTCATATCATAAGGTAAGGAATGACTTTTAAATAACAGTAACAAGTAATCTGTAATGAATTACAGTTTGGAAGTAACTTGCACAACACTGCTATTAAGTCAGAGTGGTTTTGATCTGACAAAAACTAGCTGGTTAGTACTGAGATAAGGTCATAAAGCACCACAAGTTCACATAAAGTAGCCACATCCATGATTCTGATTTGCATCCATTTGTTCCGTTTGGAAGCCACGGGAAAAGTCCTTTTGAGCGTAAGCATTTTTTTCCATACCACCTTAAGCTTAATTAACATGCACAGTGCAACGTAGTGACAGAATTGGCTGCCCTCAATCTGCCTGAGCCACCTTCAGCTTTAGCCGCTCAGTCCTGCAGGCTGTGGGCTTCAATAAATGTTAGGAGAGAAGATCATCACAACTCAAATTAAGCTATGCGTTAAGCTTGAAGAGCTTTCACAAACACGGGATGGAAATATAACACAACAGCAAAAGCCAAGACACGGACACAGGTGGAAAAGTATGTTAAAGAAATAACAAAATAAATAAATAAGACAAGTCCTGATGCGACGCCATTTGAATTAGTGCAATTGGGTGAATAATTTGTCCAGATGTTGGATTTTCATTGATGACTGAACATTGCATATATACAATAAATCACCTCCCTCCTGCTTTTCGGAGGGAGCTGCTCGTGAATAAGAGGTAAGCCCAAAGTAAAATGCAGGTGGCAGAAGTAGCCCAAACAACAAGCACTGCAGGAACCAAGGGCATGTGGGCTATAGAGCTGCTCGGGTGGTGGGCGGGGGGATGACAGACTGCTGTTCAACTCCATTAGCTGCTATGTGAGAGGGGTGCATCTAGCAGCACACGACCTGTGAAGAATCTTAGATCTCACTCTATCTTGGAATGGGGACTGCTGCATTAATTCTAGGAAACTGTAATCTCTCAAGCAAATCAAATTACTCTCATTAAGCGCAAGAAGAAAACTGCCTCTGTAATAAGTATGTATAAAAAGTATTTATTACCAATAATCACCTCTTTAATATGAGCTCGCTTACAACGGCTTTTATTTTTGCTGATTATGTTTAAAAATGGGGAAACAACGAAGGGCACATGCTCACGGACGCACACACAGACACACACTTTGAGAAGCACAAACACACACCCATACACAGCTCATGGAGTTTATGAGAGCGGTTGATACAGTGATTAAAGGGGAGGGTAGAGGGATACAGCGCTTGAGGGCCTTGGAGAGGACGTGCCTCACCTAGTCATAAAAACACACCTCTGTCTTTAAGCCGGCACCAGAATCGCTCTCAGTGGGTTCACTCGGAGGTGAATCGCTAAAGAATTTACATGCAAAGTAGCACATGTCATCACCCAGACAGCGTGCTCGCACATATAGTGTTGCATTGTAACTTGGTGTCCAGTTTGCGAGGCTGATGGTCCGACTGAGGCCACACTCTATTACGCTGTTTCTGAAACACACTCCGCTGCTGCTAACCTTTATTCCACCTCTTCATTTGCATAATTTGTGTATTTGCCGAATCTAACTATTCCAGCCAGTGTGTTAATGTTACTCACCTATGGGTTTTTTAGCGGTAAATAAAGCTAAATAACAGACTAGGCATGATCGCTCAGGTAGGAGGTGAAGCCTTTGCTCCTTTTCCAGGATGTGACATCACTCCAGATGTATAATTGCTCTGCCGGTAAATGAAAGAAGCAAATTTCCCCGATCTGTTCCTAGCATTTGATTCTTCATTCATATAACCAATTAGTTACATCCATGAAAAAGCTAAAAGACAGTTAACAAAAACACATCAAAAATGTGGGAGATAAAGATGATTTGCCTCTACGAAATCAATTAGGACTGAGGGTCAGTGGGTCATTCATTTACTGGTTCAGCATAATTACCTGTTTTTCTTCCCCTCATTTACTTCTTTATTCATCTGGGACACTGCCGTCTTCGCAAAACCAAAAGAACATACTTTTTGTGATTATTCAAATTAAACATCGATTCCTGAGAGAAAATGTCTGTTGAACTACAATGAGGCAAAGCTAATATGCTCTAAAAACAAACTTCCCTCAAGCAAAATGAGGATATTCTATTAGATGTCAGCCTACAAAGAGTACATTTACATTCCACCGGCCCCAATCAGCGGGTAAATAAATTACAAAAAACAAAAGAAAAATACAGATTGAAATTATTATTCACGTTTGATCCACTGGGATATGAATTATGATCAGAATATTCCCATCAACCTCTATCTGATATGAGTGCTTGGCAGGAGGACAGGTTAGAACAGCACTGTTGCCCCGTGGCTACAAATCACTGCTGGTTCTTCTTTGACTGCCTATCAAAGAGGCCGCATCCACTAGTGTCTGCCATGATTCATGGCAGGTTGGCGGGGGAGGGATCGGAGAGGCGGAGGAGGATCGCGGCCCTCGGTGGATGTTCTTTCCTCACCGCGAAGGAAGTGGCGAGGGCTTTTACAAACTCTCTCGCTCTCGTATATAAAGTAAAAGGTGTTGGTCTTTTAACAGACAGAGGAATTTATCACATTTAACACATAAAAGCAGGCCCGGTTAGCGCGCCTGCAGAATATCACATTAACACTTTGTAAACATCCACCCATAAAGATAATTATTTTGATTGCAAGACTCTTGTGAGGCTTTTCTTCCCCTCCTCAACATCTGTTTAAAATATGGGGCAAGCGCTGGAATCCTGGCTCCCGCTCAGGTGGTTAAAATAGACTGCACACATGCACACATACACATATAAATAGAGTGGTGGGGAACTTTCATTTTTTCCCCCCCTCTAGTTTACTTTTTTTTTTTTTTTGCTTGGTGGCGAGGCTGTGGAAAGGCAGGAGCTCTGGCTCCCCACATCGCACCTGCCAGGAAGTGATCCTTTTCTCTCCAGCCCAGAGAGGCTGCTGGGATATGCCAGGACATGCAACTATAGTGTGAGTTTTACGCCTGATGCTCCTCAGTCTGGGCAAAGGAAGGCCCAGTCAGAAGCCAATTTAACACAGAGATTCTGGAAAAAAGGTGAGATGGTGATCCCACCTTTTTTCCACCATCAGCCAAGCCAAAGGAGTAACAGAGGTGAGACAGGCTGGACTTTTACACAGCGGACCTGCGTAACGGAATCAAAGGGGCGGTGACGCGGCGTGTAGTGTGATGTATAACTTGCGCGTCAGAAATACCCTGAGTATAGTGGTGTTGCTAACTGCTCCAGACTCCAGGCCCGTCTTTCACCGTTCCACAAATATTAGCATGGATAGAGTCCTCCGCCCGAAGTGACAACAGCTCACGGATCTCAGCATCTCCCCAGTTCGACATCTTTCTGGTCGCATTGATATGTTTGTTTACTGTACACGGCCTGCGCTCATTTTTAAATCCCCCCGCGCAGGACGTCACACGCAATACGTCATCAAAACGACCCCTTGGTTATTCCTTTTACATAGCGCTCTGGAATGATTCCACCTTTATCACGGCTCTGTTACTACCTCCAGAAGCATTACAAAGCTGCAATAAATGTGGGACCAAATTATCCCACCATTTTGTTTACACGGACGTCATTCCGGAATAAAGGTGAAATATTCCCGGAACAGATGTGCTGTGTAAAAGGGGCTACAGATAGGAGGTGTTCATTCATGAGCTATATGACAAAACACGCTGAAGCGTCTACAACAGTAATAGATAACAAATACACTACATGGACAAAAGTATTGGGACACATCATGTCTACAGCTGTACGATGTCCTGTTCATGCTGATGTGAGATGTAAACATCAACATTTCCTTCTGGTTTAATGGTAGATTTTTCTTCCTAAGTGAGATGTGAATAAAGTAGATTGTCAGTTGTAGTAGAAAATTATTATTTACAGTCAGAGCGGGAAAAATTGTTTAGAAGTTTAGAGGTAGACCGTTTAAAATCATAGTTATGGATAAAAAAAAAAATCTATGTTGAGAGACATTAAGTAAAAGAAAATATATTGTGATAAATATTATTGCATTGGTTAGTTTTGTTTTAAATTGCATTGACAACACTGTTTTTTTTATGTTTTGGGTTTTTTTTTAATCCATGACTGATTTTAAATGCTCTACCTTCAGTGGCAGTTTACAGCTCCTAATGTGTGCGCTAAGTACTAATGCTAATTGCTAATGCTAGGTACTTGTGTGTACTACAGGCAAAATGCTGACTGAATTTCTCTATAGCAATAATAAAGTGAGTTAACCTTAATCTCAAGTTTGCATTATGTGTAAATAAAAATAGTCAAACTGACTGACCATTTAATACCAATGTGTGGCAAAATGATATGAATAAATGTTGTAATTTAAAGTAACAGGAAACTAAAACAAAATCTTTTGACAATCCTGTTTCAAGCAAGACTAAAGTAAAGGGTTCTCTAAAGGAAAAATGTTTTGTTCAGTAAACAGAAGCTGAAAGTCTTTCTCAGCGGGTGAATCGTCAATCATGTATTCTACAACACCAAAACACTTACTAGAGTCCAAATAAAACATCAAAATGAATCAACGTAGCATTTATGGCTAGCAGGTCCACTATTGAAAGGAAGTCATCGTCTGTGGTACTCCACCTTAACATCACTTCCTTCTGCTGTGTCTTCGCTTCCAGGCGGTGGTTGTTGGCCCTTGGTAGTGAGTCAGATGGAGGCGGAGAGGCCTCAGGAGTGAAATGGAGCACAGGAGACTGCGATAATTGACCAAGATGCAGCTACCACCAAGTCCCCTGTCCCTTCACCCCCCAAATCCCACCGGGCCGGTTTTCAATTTAACACAGGACTTGACCAGATTCACTCATTGCAGGACTAAGGCACATCTTTGACACTTTCACATTAGAGGCACGGCGTTGTGCTGATTAAAACCCCTTCCCTCTGCCTCCCTCTCTTTCTTTCTCCCACTGTACGGCAGGAGGTAATGTGAGAGGGGTGTCCATTTCCTGTCCCTCCTTTCCCTCCAAATCAACCACAAATAACTCACAGCTTTCTGCGCCTATCTTGATTTCACTCCAGAAGATAAGGACACCATTTATTGTTTTCATTGAGCTTGAGTGCTAAGACAGAGAGCACCACATTACTCTCGGATCGAGATAAATACGCCGCAAATCGCTAATTCAATCCGTCTTCGGTGCCGGTGATGTTTTGAAGAGAGGGGAATATCAAAAGATCACACTGTGAAACCAGAGTCTGGTGGTGTGATACCAGCTAGAGACCTCATCAAATTGAGGAGAAAAGCGAACTGTAACTCGAGTCTGAAATCCCTTTGGAAGAGCAGAGAGCCGAGACGATAGATCAGAGTGTTAAATATGAAATGTGCTGAAATAAATATGTTTTACAGTAGCGACTTTAATGGCACAAGTGGAAATGAATTGAGAGGATGCATGGCTGTGGTGTGCAGCCCTGCCCCTGCTGGTGACTGTGTGGAGGTGAAGGGCTGAGGAGTATTTACTGATGTGGTTATCTTGTTCTGTGACAGGCAGGATCACTCAATCAGGCTGCGATGGCTGGGCTCAGGCAAGCATTACACGCACATCCCCGTACTTCTGGGGAGGAGGCGTGAGACAAGCCAAATCTGATCAACAAATGCAGTTCCCCTGTGCCACAGCTATCTGAGATGAAGATGATATTATGTGGAAGTGAGCAAAGTGATGGAGACAGCACAGGGAGAAGCAGAGAGAGAAAAGGAAACCTGAAGGTGGAACCTCCTCTAAGGCTCGGCTTCTTAAAGGCAAAGTGTCTCTCCACTGGAAAGCCAGGAGATAACACACTGATATATTTTAATAAGAACCGTGTGCCTCGCAACACTCCCTCACCAGATCAAAGAGCCGAACATTTATATGCTGGAGACGGTCTCACATTAATTATCAAAAATGTGAATTAAAAAATAAAAACTTGTCTGTCCAGTGGAGTTACATACCAATTAAAAACACAATTGTGCCAAAGCCCAACCTGGCATTTCTAATGATACCTTTCAAAAAAATTACTGACATGTACATGCTATTAAAAGGTTAGAGAAAATTTGCATTTAGCAATGAGGAAAAATAAATATAGTGTTGAGTGTGCAGATAAGAGCTCAGTAATTAGGAGTAGGCATTGCGGTGGTGGAAAACATTTGAAGAATAAACCTGGACTAGTTTGCTTCTTTCCCTGTTGCCCTACAGATATTTTACATTATTCAATCCAAAATACCATCTTTCTGATTCTAACTTTTCTTTTGCATGTTAATGTTTAATAAGAGCCCCTGGCTATCTATGGGCACAATTATTAGATATCCGCAGAGAGAAATTGAAAAATTAATCATACTCTCAATTTTGTACTTCTCTGATCCATTGGAAATGGCTCTAAGAGCTGTGGCTTCTCTCCTGTCACCGGCTCCATCTAAACACAATCAATCTGTTGCCTGAGATGAGTTGCTTGTGCAAGGAAGACAATTGCATCAATACAGTAATTAACTGATTATTTATATGTTGGCACTTGTCCCGCTGAATAACAACACTGATAAGCCTGTTGCAAGTGGTGATGATTGTAGAAACGCTCATGCTTAATTTAGAAAACTACAGTATGATACCAAATGGCATGTTGGGGATTTATATTACAGAACCCAATGTCGATAAGTGCAGACAGTGGGGAAATGTGTCTCTATTGACCTTAAACACATTCATAGATTAAAACACTAACAGTATTGTGTCCAAATAGGATGCATGTACAGTGACAACAGCTGTAAAGACCAAACTCAAACCAGGAGCCTAAAATAAACTGCGCAACTAAATTATTCATGTGTGTGTTTTGTCAGTTTTCAAAGCTGTTCGTTTATTCTCTTGACATCTATGAAAATATATGTATAAAGTACTGAAGAAATAAGCCAACATGTCAACAAACAGCATACATTTTCAGTTAAATAGAATATATTTTTTGACATAATATCACATTTGGCAATGTTACTCTTAATTTATAACTAGGGCTGTCAGAATTAACGCAGATTAATCCATCATCATAATTAATCTGATTAAAAATGTTAATGCAATTAACCCATGCGTTGCACAGAATGACTCTTGAACGTCTCTGCCAACGCATTTGGGTCAGTTTGTCCAAGTAGAGTTAGCGTCGCACATGAACAAATGGTCAGTTGATCCGGTAGTGACAGGCAGCAGAACCAACCCATAAAGATGGAAGACAATAAACAGCACGTTGGCCTCTGGATGGAAATATGAGGACAAAAAAACCAAGATGGAACAGTTGTTTCAAGCTGTTTAGTTAAAACTGTTGAAGGCGTTTAATAAACACAATAAATGCAGATATATTCCCTTCTTTTTTGCGTCTGTTTGCTTATGCAAAATGAAACACGATGAATATAGATTAAAAATGAATGATATTTAATTGTGATTGATCAAAATTAATCCACAGCAACCCTGTGATTAATCTGAATAAAATTTTGAATCGTTTGACAGCACTAGTTTTAATATTAAATAACTGTTTTGACTGGAAACAGCATTAACAACAGTTTTTTTGAGAGATATTTTTATTTATTTATTTAATTTAATGAAATGTCCTTCGGAGGGAGTGGACTTTTTTATTTACTTATGTATTTATTTTTTTAAGTAAAGCTGTGAAACTTGTTCCTTAGGACAAAAATGCATTGCTGGGTTCAAGAGGTTAAAAGAATTATATCCATTATTTAATTAACAAGTTAATTGCTGGCTATATTAACCAACACTTGTATCCGTGACAGGCCAAGGCTAATCATCAAATCTAGACTCAAGATTCACAACAGTATGTACATGAAATCTTTTATACCGGGTGCAGTTAAGGTGTTAAATTGTTAAACTGGATTAAATGCCTACAAATGAACCTTTGGTCTCTAGTTTTTTTATTGTAATTTTTTATTGCTGGTTATAATTTTTGTCTAACTTATAATTCTGACTTCTAAGCACACCTTGTTTCTTTGCGTGGAACCAAAGATAATGCAGTTCAACCTAACCTAAAGCATATATGGATACAATTTTAAGGTGCATAATAATGAGTTCTACAGTTATAGATGATAATAAACGTACCACCTTCAGATCTGACAAGTAGATTTCAACTTTACGCAAGTATTAAATGGTAGATAAAATGTTGATGGAGGGTCAAATTTTAGAAAATAATAATGATGGCACATAGAAACAATCACAGTGAAAGATAATACAGGTGAAAATGGTTATAAACGGTTAATTTGAGTTTGTTTTAGAGCTAACATGCTGAACTCAAACATCCTTTAAAACACTATGACTGTGCAGTCAAACTGTGACTGTGTCCATGTACTGATTAGTGAGAATTGATTAGTATGTCGTGAGTTCGTATCCCTCCCTCAAGGCAGTCTGAGGTTTTTTTGACAGCAGCTGAAACACAACAATGAGTGTGATCCAACAGTTTATGGCATCCTGGGCTAAATTCCACTTCACTGGATGTGGATATAAAGCTTTGCAGAAGCATCTGAAAGGAATTACTTGTATACAGCATCTGTGAACATGACCAGTGATGGATT
>JAPQRP010000024.1:37099634-37118890 GCA_037367295.1 Apogon hyalosoma | reverse complement strand
ATATATGTATATATACACACACACACACATACACACATAGTGCTCCATAGCACCTCTAGTGGTAAGTAATATTATATCATTTACTGCCTACAGAAGAATTACGGCTACTGTTTCAGCTACATTATGGTATGGCTGTAAAAATTCCTACTTTACAGGAAATTAAATCCGGTTCACCAGTTGCTCCAGTGTATCACCAGTACGTGTGTGTGTATGCGTGTGTGTTTCTTCCCCTGAAGCTCGGCATGAAGCAGATGACGATGGCGGTGGCTAAGACGTGCATTTCCACCTTCTCGAGCCTCCACACGGGACGCTGAAGGCCTTGCATTATGCAAACAGGAACTGCGTGCCCACTCAGCTCCTTCTGTGGCCACTGTGTCACTGTGTCTACTCTGTACACGCAAACACCACAGCCACCCTGACCACGCAGGAAGAAGGGAGGTACAGCACATAATGGGCTGGGAGGGGGTTCTTACAATACATAACAGAGCCTTGGATGGATATGTGTGTGTGCAATAAAACTTATTACTCACACTTCACTGCTGTTTTTTCGTTTGATATAATGTTGGCTTGTATTTGTACAGTTTCACTAAAAGGAGGAGATGAGCGGATATTTTAGAAACCGCTGTAACTTGATTAAAAAGATATTAATATTTAATGCTCTACAGTTGGATGAAATTTTGAGCAACAAAATTGCTAGTGTGGTTACATAACATACCTGATGTTATAAATGTGCTGCTGAAATTGACCATACATCACAGGAAATATGTACAGGGACTCCAATGTCCCGAAGACAGCAGGTCGAAAGCTGATATAACTCCCTAACAGCATTAATGTCACTGTGGGTTTCTTTGACTACTACAGCTACAGGCGGCCTCTCTCCCGACACAACTTCCTGTTGCAGAAGCATTTGAATCACAAATCACAAAACAGGTTATTGCAAAAACACATCTCTTTCATACTATTGTTTTTGTTTTATTCTCTCAGCAAAAGTATCTTCACTTCCTCATGAAGAAAAAAAGCGTTAAAAACCACAACTTCTGCAACACAAACAAATAACAGAAGGAAAATGTGCGTACTCAGATTCCGGAGCAAACACATTTATAAAAAAAACAAAACAAACATAAAAAAAACCCCCAAAAAAACATCACACTTATGTTGCAGATCTGCAGGTTTAGCAAAGACAAATTTCTGACGGTAAAACATTTTTCAAGGTGTCAGACCTTCCATTCACAGAAATAACAGTCCAACAGGCCTCATAGTTATTGTGTCGAACCAGTCTGAACCATGTTTCAATCTAACGTTCCTTTTCCATTTGTCCATGATTAATGTTGACGTTCAAGCTGTTAAAGCTCATACCAGAACCTCTCCACCCATCAGTGACTGGAGTTATACACCAACATGCACAAGAAATATACTAAAATACAGTTAAAAAAACAAAAAATGCACCAAAATTTACAAAAAATACACATAAAATGATGAAGTACTCTAAAATGTGCTAAAATACAAAAAAACACAAAAAACCTCTAAAATTCACTTAAATGCACTAAAATATTTGAAATACACAAACAGACTATCTACAGGTTTGATGAAGCCAAAATGTATGACTTTTTAACACATTTTTCTCTTCATCTTTGGTCAAATTTTAGACCTTTCATTCACATAATTTCCCCCTGGGATTAATAAAGTATTCGGATTCTGAAATAACAGTCCAACAGGCCTCTTAAGCGCTTTTCAGACTGGCCAACCCAGTGTCAGAGCCAGTTCCTGCACCAGTTACACTGGGAACTGAAGTGCTTGGCCGTGAACAGGCATTCATACCATTATGCGAGGCCATGACGCGTCATCGATAGAGGGCGCTGGTTCGACTCTAAAAATAAAAAGAAAAGGCCATACAAAAGCAGATGTGCTCATGGCAGAGACAATAACAACAGTGCTATGGATCGCATCATCGAATACCTGCGAGCATTTGTACTCAATACAGATCATTATTTATCTGCTGCAAGCAACGCTACAACATCTGCTGTGGAGGAGAAGGCAGCGACGCCGAATCCAGAGAAGTGACCTCATCAGGCGAACACGGATCAACCTGGGGACGTCCACTCATGTCGTCACGGTTCGCTTAGAAAAAACAAGTTTTACTCGGTGCCCGAATCGTCTGATTTTCGGTGTGAACATGTCTGCCGCTTCGAGATTACGTGCGCTAACGGGCACCGGCACAGTTCTGTCGGTTTGAAAACAGCTAGAGTTATTGTGTTGAACTAGTTTTAACCCTGTTTGAATCCGCTAACGTTACATTTCCATTTGTCCATGACTAATGTTTGTGCTACTGACGTTCAAACTGCCAAAGCTCATACCTGAACCCCTCCACCCGTTAATGACTGTTGGAGGCTCCACTCATTCCCCTATTCTCTGTTAGGATAAAATAATCTGCACTAATTACACATTTGATTAACTCTGTGCAAAGTTTTATAAAGAAAATATAGCAAATATCATTTATTTTATCTGTGAGATTATTAGACCTTTTAGTGTCAGATTTAAGGATTAATTATCAGTTTTAAGGATAATTAAGGCCTTAACTGTGACTTTTTAAGGATCCGAAGACACACTGTGTTGTAAAGAATCATACAGTCGCGGAAAAAATTATTAGACCATCAAAAGTCATCAAAAACAATGGTTATGCACTTAAGTACTAACTCCTGTGTGTATCATGTGACTAAAACAGACAAAAAAACCCACATAGAATGCCTAAAAGCACTGTTTTTGTCAGTACAATGACATAGCTGTTGTAAGAACTGAAGTGATTTTGGTTATTATCAAGAAAACATGGAAAATGGATAGATACCGGCTCTGAAATTAAACTACTATGAGCTATTTTTGTTGGTATCATTATATTTGTCCAAACAAATGTACCTTTAGTTGGACCAGGCATTAAAATGAACAAGAAACTGAAGAAAACAAGGGTGGTCTAATAATTTTTTCCACGGCTGTACATGATTAAAACTGAATACACAACAAGTCACGGTGAATCAACTTAAACGTCTACATATTGCAACATAACATTTGAGTTCCTCATAGAGTGAAATCCACAGCAAATGTTCACAGCATCTTAAAAGCAAAGAGGCTTTTTTCTCCTCCCTTTTCAACAAACAGTATGTGCCTTACTAATAGAGATGCTTAAATCAAGCTTATGGTCCACTTCCCCCAAATCTGACTAGTCCACAAGATGAATTCCCCTGTCAGAATCAAGATGATCAAACAGATTACAATTATTTCATCCCCCATCTTTATTAATGAGGACTGTCTTTCATAGTTATGTTCCCTAATAAGAATAAATGATATGTCACTGCCAGGTTTGTTGTTCCCACTCACTCAGGGGACTCTCAGACATTTGCACTTTGAGTCACTGAAGATTTTCGACTGATTTTAGCTTCACCTAAATAGGTATTAGCGTCTCAGATGTTTTGTAGAGAACAAAGAATGTGACAAAAAAGCCCTCAGTGTGTCAGTTAGACATGCGTTAGCGCGAGCCACAAATAAAACTTAAAAGAAAGACTGAAATGACACAAAAGTAAAAAGTTATCAAGTAATTGAGCGAAGATTGTAATACCCTGGGGACAATTAACATGATTCATGGTGCATGAGTGAAAATCCTGGGTTAGTCTAATGGGAGAATAAAAAGACTGCCAGCCTGCCTGCCTTCCCAGTAACACCACCCTGGTAAGTAGCCTATCAAAGCCCAGTGTCAGGAGCTGAGAGTGAGACATCTCATCCTTCGTCCCCAACCATGCGCCATTTATCACACTCAACAATTAATACGCCTCCCTCGGTTTCAACGGCTGCAGGAATTAAACAGAAATTGTTCAAATGGCATAAAAGACCAAGCACTTGCTATTGACTACAGTAAAAGGCACAGGAGAGAAAATGTGACTGTAATATGCTGGTAATAAACTGAAACAGTAAAGAAACGCCATCTGTGTTTTCCTTTCTTTAAATGCCAGGACAGATCCTGTGGAGTAATGCTACTTTCTGGTTGACTACAAAACAGGGACCATGCTTGGACGCCTGGCTCCGTTCGAGCAGGAAGGCTTTATTTCCGTCACCCTTCTTGATGTCAAGTGCACATCCATGACACTCCTCCACCCCCACCCCCCGCCTCACATTCATCAAAGTTGTAACCCTGTTGTCTTTGTAGAGCGAATCAGAATGTGCCCCTGGCAAAGAAAGAAGGAAAAGTCAACAGGAATTAAGTTTCAGTGCAACTGTTTACTCAACTGTGGCCTGCAGTTATTGAAATTTTATCCATGGTTTTGTGTGACTACTGCAGTAATGAATTCAGTATGGCTGTGATTTTCTCACTGACGACATGCTCATTTTGAGCTGGAAAAAAAGATGGTCTGGAGGTGGGGTCTGGGACTGGGGTCTGGAGACGGGGGCGTGGGGATGAGGGGAGGCTCTGGAGCCTAAAGGCCTGAGCCTGAGGAGCAGAGTGTGTACGGACACACCCACCCAGATGAGGAGGTCGGCAAATGCTTCTCTGATATTTAAGTCCACTACATGTGCTAAAAAGCGTCCCAGGGCAACAACAGCTGGGGACAGTTCTCATTGTATACATACTGTATCTCTATATTCATTATAAATGTTAGACTTATTTTAATGCATGTGCTATCACTAGTATATTTTAATCTACAACACAGTTTTAGAGAGACTTCCTTCTTATTTATGTTTACCTTTAACCTGGAATCATGGAGGTTATAATCTGCACTCAATGAACACTTTGACACTGTTTGTTCCAAAGACAAGGACTGAATTAGGAAAGAAATAGTTTAGGTTTTTGGCTCCTGAGTCTGAGCTCCATCTACAAACACTGATTCCTTTGACTGATTGACTGAGATCACCTATCAGAATGGATCCAACCTGGTTAAATAAAGGTTAAATAAAAAATATCAGTTATGAGGTAATATATCCATTTTAATAATTTACTGAATACTTACATTTGTTTACTGGATACTTAAAATAAGAAAGTTATTGTCACTGACAAATGGTTCAGGGTTTCAAAATATTTCATTAATTATAAAGTATATAATTTTTGCCACTATGGGTATCTGAAATTCAATTTTTAAAAAAAATGCTGATGTTGTGCAGCAGCATGGGATCATGGGAGATGTTTCTATCGTCACCGCTGATGGAAACTTGTGCAGTCATACTTACAGATGACATGATGTATTTTACACATTTACCCATATTATATTTACTGACATATATATTTACTTGAGGTAATTTCATTCTAAGCAAATCATTGCAACATTAAAAAAAAGAGAGAAAAGGTTAGAGGTTAACTTACTTTATTATCCTCATAGGGGAATTTAGTCTGTGCTTTACTCATCCTAATACACACAGTATCTAAATTACATGTTTACTTAAAATGAAAGGGGCCACCTTATCTAATGTTAAGTTAGCTTTTAGCATTTAGCATGAGGTTACGGTAAATATTAGCCTGACAGGTTGTATATTATAGTAGGTGAAATCAGGAATTCACAAACTTTTCAGACCCAAAGCTAAATACTGTGCCCCTTGAGGCCCAGAATTTAGGAAATTATGTCCTGACTTACATTTTTTTAATATCATTTTCATCTTGTTGTGTCTTGTCATTTAAGATGGAATCCATTCCTCTGGATTTCTGTTGTTTTTGTTGAGGTTAACATTTATAAACCCTTCCAAAAAACACTTCTCTCTGAACTAGGAAAATGCATTCACAGATCTTCTTATTGTTATGTACAGTATTACACTCACTGTTGACCTGATGAAAACAACTCTGACCCATTTTGTGCTTTGACCCTGATGTTTGGGAAACGTAGGCCTAGATTAGCATAAACATATACTAATAAATTATTTTTCATATTAAGATTACTGCATTGCAAATGACTGAAAAAATACAAAATACACAGTGGGACTGAAATGCAGCTGTATTCCAGTTTCTATTACTGCTACTGACATTGTTTGCCATAAGAGTCTTGAGAGGCGACCAAGTTAAGAAAGGGTTTTATATCAACTAAAATTATAAATTCATCTGAACTGTAACACATAGTTACACAAATAAACCAAATGTTTGACTGGGTCAATGTCATTTTCAGATGTTTTAACACACAAATGTTACATATTAAACCTTTTATACCAGTGCATCGTCTTGACATAATCAGGTATGACAGAATAATTTGACAGAGTTGTGTACCACAATGTCACAATATCATACTGCATCATGATGTCTTAATGGTTCTGCTGAGAGATGAAAAAATGATAATAGTGGATTATTATACGTTGCAGTGCCATATCCTTCGGTTTCCCCGCTGCAGCATTGTTGCCCACCATGTACAAAAGCTGATGGATGTGCTGTGACAACAGACAGCGGCAAAGAGCCTGTGCATCATCACCAAACAGCTCCTGACAACAACCCTAGTCGTCCTGTCGGATAGACCGAGATAGCAGAAGACACACTGATCTTTTCAATGTTGTTTCCTTAAACACAGTGTCGTGTGCCACACATAACGCTGACACCAACAGAAAGAGCTTGTCTGTTTGCTTCAAGCCTAAGATGCTGAAAATGTTTTGGGCTTCAGCGACAATAACGCCGCCGTGCATCTCGGCGTCTCATTGGTTACGACGGCAGAGCGTGGCATTAGTTTTGAGTGTGAGGTGTGTTTACAATGAGCCAGAGGAAAACGCTGTCATCCCATTGGATGTCATGGTTTCTTAACTGTCTACAAAATCCTATGGCACCTACACACTTAAAATATGTCCGAACAGAATGATGAATATTTTACAGAAATGCAGATGCTGCATGCTACGATAAACACGTTCACAACTAAACACAATCACACAGAGAGCACTTCCCCTTCTTTAAATATTAAAAAAGCGCCCCAATATACATAAATAATAATAATGATAATGTGTTTATGTACTAGATGTACTTTGAAGAGGAATTAAATATTAAGTGGCACTTTAAGAGGGAGACCGGGCCTACTGCTGTTGACAGGTCTTAATAAAGTGAAGACAGGTGTGAAAGGAGAGCCACTCTACCTGGTGCTGCTGGAGATGCAGGAGGTCGGCGGCGGTCACCTCTACTGACGGCGTGGCGCTCTTAGGTCGCCCCTCTCTGGACCCGCCTTCCATGCTCGCACCTCCGTTCTGATTGGCTGGTCCATTGCTCGTCGCCTCCGTCCCAGATTCTTGCATCATGACTTAAAAGCCTGAGAGAAGACACAGAAAGAGAGAAAACAGGGACAGAGAGAGCAGAAAGAAAAGGGTGAAACAGCTGTTAAAACACACAGCAATGAGGTCGCATTTCAACTCTGGGCCAAACTATAAACATCTGTCATATCCTTCCCACACAATTTCACTTTTATTGCAGGTTTCCCTGTTGGTTTGTGCTTCTCTGTTTCTTGTTTGTTTGCTTGTAGCATATGCAATGAGGCAAACACACATGCACACGCTCTACCAGACTGCTTCTCCACAGGGTAATGAACTGCTTCTTTGTTTTGTCTTTTACAGCACAGATCTTTCACAGATGACAAGTCCATACAGGGCTGGAGAAAGAGGACTCAGGTTTTGTTTGTATTCTCCATTATGGAGTGTATGGAGGGGTGGGGGTCCGGCACACACTAGGAGAGGAACCCAACCTGAGTTGAGTGAGAGCAGAGGAGCCCAAGAAAACACTGGACCTCCAAAACAAAACACTTTCTATGGAAATGGATATATTTACTTGCATGGCTCCCAGAAGAACCACGGCAGAATGGCTTTTTAATGGGAAACAGGGCGACTGTGTGAGGCCTGCCAAAGGATCTCCATGAGAAACATCCAATCCGAGGCCAGGCGAAAACAGTCAAATCCTTCAGGGATGCTCAATTAACACCAAAATACAGGTCTGAATATAAATAAACCCCTTTAAGTTATGAAAAAGATGTTGTCTGTCATAACTAAATCTAACTTAAAAGGATAATATACAAATGCTAACCATGTACTTTCACTTCATGCTATTTTTGCTTTATGTAAATACGACAGAGGTGATCAGTGTTAAATGAACATAGAGCTCTTTGCTTATATTGTAAGTCCTCTATTCTGCTTTTGGATACACAAAAGCCAGACAGACATGCCATCTTCCCCCATGCCCCCCCAGCCCTCTCTGGGGATGGGTGCCAGTGACACTGGTGCATATCTGTGCCTCTATTCCTCAAATCAGAGGAATGATTTACAGCTATTGTGTGTTGGATGCAGGCCTCACTGGTGCACCGCGTCTAGCCTCCCAATTCCAGGGTGGTTAATGAAGCTGACCAAGTCAGGCAGAAGCAAATTAACTTGGCTGATTAATTATTTATATGAAGCAGAATAAATGCCTTTAAAACACTGGGCCTCATCATGAAAGAAGGTGAAAATGGAACTAAATGCAGATTTATGGTGTTGCATTTAAGGCTTGTAATAGGAGGGCCAGTGTGTGTTAATAGTGCTCAAATACATGGGCACAGCGTCTCTGGAGATGCAGGTCTAAACAAGATGCAGACACACACCCAGAGAGACACCATGGGGACACACACTCAAGCTGACAGATAGGAAATTGAGGTTGACAACTTGTCACATAAGAATATTTACAGAGTGTAGGTGTAGATAATAATCTAGACATGGCTTTATTAAAAAATAAACAGCCTCATAAGTAGTGCAGATCATCTAAATCATGGCACTGGGGGTTTGCAGTTCAATATCATCAGTAGTATTTAATAGCTAAAACTGGACCAGAACACAACATGAACCCGAGTGGTTTACTTCTCCTCTCCTGTAGAAACCCTTCTTGCAAGAAGCATATCCGAGTGAGTCATCTGACACTGTGGCCTGTGCCGGTTCAGTTGTGTGTCACAACGCCCCCACACTCAGGGGCCTGTCTGAGCAGCCTGGGCCGGGCCTACGGGCCCTGTTCTCTAGGCTGGGGCTACAGCCACCCCCCCTCCTCTCCAAAAACCCTCCCCTCTCCCTCCAGACAGATGTTGACCCAGCTCACCCCTCCAGTCTGGCACGGCCTCCCTCCATAATGGGATTTTCTAAACAAGGAGTGAGCAAGGAGGACTGTGGGATGGGATGCAGCCAGCCACGACTCCATCTACAGGCCCCTGCTCGCACTGACTCCCCTTCTGAGACACCAATTAGAAACACACATTCTCCAGCAAAATTAAATGCCATTTGAAATAAACCATGTGCTGACGTTATTCACCCCCACTTATTTTTCAAATAAAGGACATTTTTCCACATCCACAGAAAAAAAAAAAAGGAAGGCCAGCGTTTTTTTTTTTCCAAAGCTACATAAAAGGGGGGAAGTAATGGCTATTATACATGCACTGTCATTCCATGCAAAATTTTCATAATTATAACGGAAAGGCGTAAATTTCCAAATGCATGGCATCTCCAAAAGTAATCAAGAGAATGAGCTGCAGGGCTATTTTAATGTATGCAAAACTAGTGACCCACAATAAAGGAGAGAAAGGCTACAATGAATGCAAAGTAATGCGCGCATGCTTGGAACCGGCACTGATGAGGGGATGGCTAAAATTAACACCCAATTAATTTTCGAATTGACAAACAAATGAAACCCATAAATCTACTTTCTCATTAATTTTACCACAGAATAATTCAAAGCTGCAATATCATGAGCGAAAAATTGGAGGAAAAAAGAAAATGGAAAATGGGCATTATCCATCATAAATATCAAGCAGATAGGAAAGAGCCTTATTAGAGAGTTGTGCTGATAACAATGTTAATCTGTGAAGCACTGAGGCAGGGACACCATCATCAGCTGAGACCGGGGCAGCTCGGCCACGTGACTCGGCCCCACGTTTGTTTATCTATGTATTTATTTTCACTTTGCTCAGGGGATAGCCCTCGTCCGTGATGACTCAAATTGCTCCCAAGATTTTCCATCCATTACACTTATTCCACATATTCAGCTGGAATTGTGAGCTAAGCGTCCTGCTAAAAGGGACATGGACACTGGGGTTAAGCACATATGTGCTGAGGGTCTAAACCATCGGTGTCAAACTCATTTTAGTTCAGGGGCCACATTTAGCACAAGATGATCCCAAGTGGGCCGGACCAGTAAAATAATAAAGTAATAATATATATAAGAAAATGTCAACTCCAAACTTTTGACTATGTTTTAGAGTGGAAAAAAGTTAAATTACATCAAGAAAATGTTCACATCTACAGTCTATCCTTTACAAAATGTGAATAAAATGAACAACCATAAACAAACTAAAATGTATTCACAAAAATAAGTGCAATTTTAACAATATTATACCCCAGTTTATCATGTACGCTTGTGCATTGCAACTTACAGATCACAGTGGATCTACAAATACACAAAACATTTAGTAACAGGCAGAATATTGATAAAAATGCTCTTACTTCTCTTAGGACATTTCAGGTTCTTCACATTTGTACAGGTTGTTCACATATTTTGTGAAAGGATAGTTTGTAGACGTAAATATTTCCATGTATGTATGTATTTATTTATTTTTACATTAAAACAAAGAGATTAGAGGTTATTATGATAGTATTTAAATTATTTGACCCATCTGAGATTGAATATGGCTGAATTTGGCACCTGAACTAAATTGATTATTAATATCTTAAGTGAAATTTTCACATTTCACAAATTCATCCCGTGGGCCGGATTAGACCCTTTGGCGGACCGGTTTTGGCCACGGGCCATAACTTTGACATCTGTGGTCTAAACAGAAACATTTCAGAACACAACAAACAGAAAAAAAAAAACCCTGCTCATTATTAATGGAGCATGGCAGTTTTTTGTTTTTTTTTTCATCTGAGCTGGAAAAAAAGTTTTAAAAGAATCAAAATAATGGAAATTCCAGGGGATCAAAGCGAGGCAACAGCAGTTTGTATGAAAAGAACTGGCTGCGCTGCTGATTATTAGATGCCTGCCTGGTCTTTGGGAGGGGGGGGTTGCTTGCAAAACAAAACAAGTGTTTGGAACAAACACTGGATAATAAAAAAAGGTCAGAGTTTCTGTTTGTTTACAGTTTGTTTTGTTTTCCCTGCCTGGAATATGGGGAGTACAGTACAAACAGGAGTCACATGTCTCCCACCTGACCAGTCAGGTTGAAGGTTAAGAACAGCCGGCGGCCAGAGCTCATCAGCCCTGCCTCGCTCCTCGTCTTCCCCCCTCGCTGGAAATCTAATGCCTGTCCCCCTGTCATGGTTGCCTGGAATTCAACAGCTCAAACAAGTCAGCAGTCGATTCAAGGTAGGGTCGGCCGGCGCAGCTGTGCTTTGACCCTTCTACTTGTTCTGTTTTTCTTTAATGCTCATGACAGTAAAGCCTCAGCGGCCACCTGCTTCGATTTGCCAAGTTCTCACACAGCCCCTGTTTACACAAGCACACAACAAAAGCACAACATTTCTTGGGTGGGAGATAAAGACACACAAAGGAGGAGACAATGGGGAGAGGTTCACTTTAGAGCTGTTTAGGTTCGGCTCGGTTGCTAGACTAGACAACACATCAGCGCGCTCCGAAGATACAACACAATTCTTCTCAAGGTTTTTTAAGGCTGTTATGTTTTGCTGTATTTTGGCTGCTGATTCCAGGGAAAAGTCAAAAGACAAACACAAGCTGTATGTTAAATAATCCATTATCACAGCTCTCATCACTGATAACAAACTACTCTGGGAATCCGTCTCTTGGAACATCAACTGGACAGCAGACAGAGAAACTGGGCTATATCCCAATAAGTTTTCCAAACTGCACTCCCACACCCTTTACTGTCTCACAAACCAGCACCGCGGTCGTAAACACCATAGACTGGAGAAAACCATGACGCCACTCATCAGCTTTATCAATTACTGCTTTTTGGAGTAAGAATTGACCGTATTTGGACATACTGGTGGACAGAGGGGATGATGGGTAATCAAATGCTAATGCTAACTTACAGACAGTCTTCTTAGTAGAGCACAGGAATAAAATGATACCGATACGTGTTTTCTTTCAACGTTAGATAATTTGTGATTGTTTTCTGGTTGCGCGAACTAAAGACACACATGGCCAAAAATATTTACTTTACTAAAAACTATAAACCGTATATGACGATAGAAACACACCCACTATTAAAAAAAAAGGTTGATTATTTTGGTTGAGCTGGAAACTTAATACAAGTTCACATAATTTTATCCAATTTTCATAAAGCAAAACCTCAACATATTGCCCTATCGCCCTAATTCGTTTGCATCGTCAGCTAAAACGCTATAATGTTTCACTAATTTTAGTTTTGCTTAATTCTCGTCTACTTTACTCAGTAGCTGGAGAAGCATTTGATCATTTGCATCGTGTTGTTTCTGTTGTGACTCTAGGTTTCTGAAGTGTTCCTCTGCTTGCCCTCTGACCATGAGTTCCAAAATTCTGCCTTTTCCTTCTAAGGCATAAAACTTTGATGCGTACATGAATATTTTTACTGTACTGTCCAGGTTTACATGTATAATTAACCACAATCACATTATAGCTGTTGAGATAAAAACTCCTTTAGTTCAATAAACAGAATATAAGTGAGTTTATATCATCAGAACTTCTATTTAGCCCAAAAACAAACTTTAATAGGAGTATCAGTCTGGCTCACTGGAAATACTGACATAAATATTTCCATCCCACAGTGGCAGGTTTGTCATTTGTGTGGTACGGTGGTGTAGCGGTCCCCCTGTTTCCCCCACCATTACAAACAGTAGGGGTAGAGGAGTCTTCAGTTCAATACATTTTCACTATGGGGGGTGCGCTCAGTAACTACCGAAAACCAAAAGTGAAACTTAACACGCTTCGAACATCTGACCCAGCTTCTGTGCCTCTGTTATACTCTCTGTTGTCATGTTTATAGGCTAATTCTGTAAGTACCCCTGACTACACTGTAGATAAATACCTGGAGTTGGTCCTCAAGCACCTTCAATGGCAGCTCACTGCTTCTATTGTGTACTATATGCTAATTGCTAATGCTAATGCTAGGTACTGTGTGTATTACGGGTAAAATACAGAGACCAAATGTCCCTACGGGGAAAATAAAGTGAGTTAGCCTTAACTTTATTTTGCAAAAATGACAACCCAGAAATATTTCAAATTATTCCAAAAAGGTAGTCGAAGGGGGGCAACCGTTCTGTGTGGAGTTTGCATGTTCTCCCCGTGTTTGCGTGGGTTCTCTCCAGGTACTCTGGCTTCCTCCCACCATCCAAAGACATGCACTGATTTGGTTAATTGGTCAGCCTAAAAAATTGCCATTAGATGTGAATGTGAGAGTGATTGGTTGTTTGTCTATATATGTCAGCCCTGCGATGAACTGGTGACTCGTCCAGGGTGTACCTCGCCTTCCAGCACCCCCTGTGACCCTTGGGTTCAGAAAATGAATGAACGAATGACAGCGGAAGGTGTGATGAATGTGCACCAATTCCACTATCTCAATAAAGCCAAAGAAAACATCATTAGTTCTTAAAAAAAAAAAAAAAAAATTAAATGTAGAAAATGTTCAGCCACAAATATTTCAAATTAAACTATAGACAGGCGATCAGTGAGTGCATTTCCAATAGTCGTAACACTACTTGAGAAAAAGACAAATTGCTACTGGTCATTCGACAGAAACAGAAATAGCAAATTCAACATCAATCAGTGCTGGCCTTTTACATCCAGTACCCTTTGGTCCTCTGGGTCAATGTCCAACATCCAGGATAAAGGACATATAAAGCACAAACTGTATTTGTTCATGTGACGTTACAGAAACTCCTCATTATCCTGATAGTACAATCATTTGTTGTTGTCCTTTCCATCATTATCTTCATCACTTTTGTCTTTCATACTAAAGTAAACTAAGTGTGTCTGGAAAACATCAGGTTCAGCTCCTTCATTGTTGTCACATGACGTCCAGTTCACATAAAACACTGGCTGATGTTTTTAGTTGCGTTGTGAAAGTTCAGCTAAATCAACTTTGTGAAAAAATGTCACTTTTTCACCTCATGTGAAAGTAGTCATAACTTAAACCAGCCATAAAGCGTTAATTTGTGCTGAAAAACTTAAATCTTAAAGGGGTCATATTTTGCTAAACCCACTTTTATTAGTCTTTAGTTCATTTATTTGTGTATTTGGACCCTAATACTTCAAAAAGTTTGAACTGAATTATAATATCTTTATATTAATTTTGGCAAAAATCAAGTGGATTTCTACAACCTGTGTTAATTCCTTCTTAATTTGTTACGTCTATAACTAGTTACGTCACGACATTTGCACAAATAAGGTCAAGACTTCAGACAAACATTCTTACGAGTACGTCATAATTTTTAAACAGCAGCAGTGGTTGTAGTAAAAACTGAAAATATGTCCAAACTTTGAGCCAACTACCTAAAATGTTCCGTTGTTGGTTGTATTGATGAACAGAAGTGGCTGAACGGGACAGAAGGCACGGTCAACAACCTGGAGGGGGCGGAGTGTGAAGCAGCTCATGTGCATTTAAAGGGCCAGCGCTCAAAACCACCTTTCTTGTATTATTAGTCAGAAAAAGGGTTGAAGATGGACCTGTGGAGTTGAATTAATGAAGAATTCAGACCCAAGCAGAGCATTTACAGTTTATGTAGACCACAGGGAAATGTTTGATAATGCATAACTCCATAAAAAGCAAAATATCACTCCTTTAAGTCTATGGTAACCACATTTTATTATGCCAGTGTCTAATGGCTGTCAGTGGTATTACACTCTAAGGTTCTGATGTGATGCCTTCAGTTTGGTAAAGACTTTACTAATGTAGACTCAAGTCACACCCGATTCTCCTTTTCTGCCCATTTGCTGCTTGGAAGAACTAACAGAAAGGGTCGATATCCTCGCCAAAAAAACAAAAAAAAAAAAAAAAAAGACATGACAGTCTGACTGTGTAATCTTGTGAGCCACTTCAGCCAAGTCACAAACAATCCAAGCGTATCTCCAGACAGCTGTGCCAATATCTCAGGAATAAACAAGCCACCACGAACACATCGCCCAACACCACCTTCCCAGACCTCACATCCATAAGTTCTCCCCAGACCTGGTTCAGGGTATGAGCAGACCACTCACACTGGCAAACAAAGCAGCTGTTTGTTTAATAAGTGATTGCTGCCATGGCTACAGTAAACAGGAGGAGCAGGGGGTTTGTGTTTATGAACAAACACATCTCCTTGCTGGAGCCATTTAATATTAACCAGGTGGAATGATCAGCCGATTTCCTAGGTGACACTCAGGGCAGGCATAGTGTAAACAAGTTCTGGGAGGGGGAACAGAGGGGGCCGGGCTTTAGGGAATCAAGGTCGATGCAAATGCAGCTCTTTCTGGAATAAACAGCGAGGCAGACGTCCAGATAAACAAAAAGTCATTCTTCTGACATTTGAAGATGCATTAAGCTGGTGTGTTGCAGCTGCTTGCGAGCCACCGTGAGCGTGAAACAGGACGTCAGCGGCGGCGGCGTGTTGGGGTTGGGGCGGGCAGTCAAACGGGTTGGTGGTCTCCAATGGAAACGCATTATTGTCAAGCAAAGCAACCAAGTGTTTCTTCTACACCCAACAAACAGTGGCTCCTCACAACACCGCGGCAAGGAACTTGTAAAAACATGTTAAACATTTACCCTGTTCAATTATTCAGTAACTGGGTTTGTGGAAATAACAAAGGGCTCCAGAGGCTGGCACTCACAACATCGGGATACTGAGGAAACAACAGAGTGAAAGGAATTAGGTGGAACCGAACAGACAAAGGTGTTTTCTATCATAAATCAAAGTTGCTTTGATGATTTTATTAATGTGTGACTTGGTGAAATTCTCCATCTGCATGGTCAAACATTTCAGTGTCACTAAACAGGGAGTCATTAGAGAAGATGAAGTCATGGAACACGGGGACTTCCAAACTCCACGCCACCTCGGAAATTAATGCTTCACTCGTACAAGAACTCAAACTTAAAGGCCCAGTGAGTCCTTTCCGCCACTAGGGGTCTCTCAATCACAACAATAACAAAAGATGCAACAGGGAAATAGGGGATCATGTGAATTAAGGTTTACATTTCATGACAATTCACGTTCATAGATGAGATGTATAAAACTTATATTCACACTACGTTTAGCAATAAGTTTGCGTTATGTCAGAGGTAACGAAACATTAGTATTAACGTCACTGAATACGATGTGACTATAATTAGCCAAGGTGATAACACAATGTAGATAAGTACAGCTATAATAATTTTCTCAATATAACTTTAAAAAATGTCCCAACAGTGTTAATTCCAACACCGAAATAGTCCAATCTTACCAATTAATTATGTTTGTTGTGTTTAAGACAATATATAACCATATGGCTTCTTCAGATTTCAAAACACAAATCAGCCAATAGACTTAACATGTAAATGTCAAAATCAACTCGGACAACGTTTTTTATCGTAACACTTTTTGTTCCACATAGCGCTACGTTTGACACCGATGGTGAACAAATAAGAAAAATGAGCTGTTAAAGCTATTGTGATATTGAAATTTGAGCTGATAACTGACATATAAATAATAACATTACCAAAAGTAAACAATCTGTAAACACTGATAAAATGTTGCATCTGTAAAACTATTTTCAACGGATGGTGAAGACTATCAGAATTATGTAAAATAATCAGGTTTTTCCAAATAATTCCAATAAACCGACTGTCTAATGACTGTCACAGGCCTATTATTCACTACATGGAATAAAATAACTGATTTCAGGTCAACATAAGGTTTTTTCTGACATTTTAATTCAGAAATATTTTAAGTCGTCCAACGAGCTTCTTTCCCAGAATCTGTAGTTTTCTATTTCCTCTAACCTCACAAAACAACACTCATACTGCTTTCATTTCACCCCTGAAAGCCGGCTGCTGCGGGTAAAGAGGGTATTAAATATGAGCAAAAGTGCCAAACACATATTTATGACACATTGGGTGACTATGATAGGATTTTCAAGCATGAAATCTAGATCCGAGACTATTACTACACCACGAGCAGAGGAAAAGGCTCGACATCCAAGCAAAGGTGAGTGTGATTATATTATCACGCTACAAGCTCAGATGAATTAACAGAGAATGGTAGTAGAGGGCAGACTCCAGTAGCGAGGCTGAGTAGATCCATAATTTCAGAAAATACACAAACCAGTTTGTCTCCTTTGCATGGAGCCATCTGAGAAACACCTCAGTGCTAAAGGCCTGCTGTGCACAGACAATGACGGAATGTGCCAAAGTAAGGCAGGCCATGGTATTTTTAGTACAAGTAGGGCCGATAGAGACTAAGTAAATAGAGAAGTCTAATGAGTTTAAATCTGGTTGTACATGAATGGAATAGTAATTCTGGGATGTGGAGCCTCTTTTAGGAGTGGCTCGCCACACATTTTCTCGGTGACTCTCCTTCATTTGACTTTGATAATCTCGCTCACATGTGGCTCATGCCCATTAACACTACAGCAAGAGGACAGACACCAGGAGACGAGGGGCCTCTTTTCCTGACCACAGGCCCAATGCATAGCAAACAGCACACCGAGCTTCCCTTAAGCTCATCTTACCAATTAGACCTGTCAGACGCACATACCTACAAAAAACACAACTTCAATCTATCAGCACCCTATGGGATCTGGGAAAGCGCTTATTGTTTTAACATTACTTAAAGTGTGTCATATATTTTTAATCATTTTTACTAGAATTCATGTAAGGGCTGTTCCCCTGGGTGTGGGAATGCGAACTTGGAGAGAAGAAATGTGTCAGATGCATTTTCCTGGGAAAACCAAGGTTAGCCTTAACGAACTTGTCTAATTAATATTGCGTGCCTATGCAAAGAGAGAACAATATTATTAGAACTGCTGTCTTTTGGGGGTATGTCAGCTCACTGGAGTGCACACGTCCTATGTGAACTGACAACATGTAGCAAAATCATTTTTGGTGAGAGGCGTCTTTGCAGTTGTGTTAAATCATTAGGACAGACCTGTGGTAAACCACAGCTCCACACACAGAGAACGCCACTAATTACATCCGAGTAAGTCATCACATGTGGTAGAAGAATCAGAACAAGTACATTCTCACAATCCTGAATGATAACTGCAAAAATGTAGGACGCAGCGCCTTTGAGTTACAGAAGTAATGCCAGTAGGACTTTAAATTAAGACAGACATATTCATCAACAAGACATCTTATTATTATCATCATACATAAATTAACTGTGTATTGGTCAATTAAAGCACTTATTCTAAGACTATATTCTGCACCAACTGGGCTTAAACTATCAGTCCCCCCCCCAATAATCTCCTAATTATTGCTGATTGATAAGTAAAGAAGTTGTACATAAATTATTCATGCTCTGATCAGTCTGGACTTTATAAGATGATACCATAAGAACAGTCATTCTCTGTAAAAGTACTTAATGATTATATCAAAAACAACAAAAACTGATCTTCAAATAGCTAACTGTACATTAAGTCCAATTCTGAATGCGTTCCCCATTATAAAGTGACATCTTACCTGTAACTAATTCACTAGTAGTTTTAAATATGTTAACTACTGAATCATAATTACACTTTCATTAGTGCATAATCACATGGAAACACAAACCATTATTTTGTTATATTAGAATTATCTGTTTATCGACAGAAAGAACCTACCTTTTTCCATTTTAGGACAGGGTGGCATTATTAGTATTTTAAAGCAGTACTTAATTTAATAACATAAAGTACTTTAACTGCTTATTGAGGAGCTGATAGACATAAGGTTGGTGTACTTTTATTTCTTCCATTTCGCTTTACATTCTTTCAGCTCTTCATACTTAAAGGAGTTTCTTTGGCGTTCATCTAAAATGTGAACTGTTTTCTTGTATTCATTCAAGATTACGTAGTTTTCTCATCCTTCCACACACGCTCTTATACAACTATTTGATGCATTTTTACCTTTTATTAGTGCAACTTTGTAATATTTTGGCTTTTTCTCACTTTTTATCCCACTTCTCATTTTTTCTATTGAAAATAAGAATAAAAAAAACTGCTTCTGCTTTTGGATCTAAGGGTATAAAAATGTCTCATATGTGCATTTTTACAGCCATTGTAGGAGATAGTGAGGTGAGGGGGAATGCAGTTGGTTGAAATTTGAAACATGACCACTAGATTTCACTAAATATTACACACCGAACCTTTAACGGCTAGTTAGCACGTGAAAGTATCAGTATCT
>JAPQRP010000024.1:37081714-37094214 GCA_037367295.1 Apogon hyalosoma | reverse complement strand
CATTAACATCAAACAGGGTATAGTCTTTCCCTCAAATGGAAAGAAAACACAAAAGGTCACCACCATTAGCTTATCAACAAAATATAGTACCTGCAATGAAGTGGAAATTACAGCTAGGCTGGAGTCCAAACAGTAATAGTCAACAGGATGTTGATTAGCAGTGTTAAAAAAAAGAAAAATTATCAGTCTTTAGTTAAAAATGTCAAATGACTTTCTTTCAAGGTGACTCAGTTTGCGTCATTATTTTTTGCCAGTCAGATCAAAACTTGAATTACAAACCATTTACAGGAATGCAAAAAAAAAAAGTGTTAATGTCTAATTTTGATTATTTAAATTAACTAACTGTACTATTGATGTTTCTAAACTATATGGACACATCATAACTACAGCTGTAAGATGTCCTGTTCATACTGACTTGAGGTAAAAACAGAAATATTTCCTTAAAGTTTAACGGGATACTTTTCTTCCTAAGTGAGATGTGAAGAAAGTAGATGGTTAGTTGTAGTAGAGAATTATTATTTAAAGTCAGAGCATGAAAAGTATGAAGAATTTAGAGACAGAACATTTAAAACCATAGTCATGGATAAAATAATAATAATAATTATAGTAATGTTGAAAGAAATGAAGTAACATAACATGCGGTGCACTTTTAATACCTCTCAGCCAAATATAGTGTAAGATTCTGTTGAAAGTTACTGCCCTATAATTTAAATTAGATTGTCTTTACGTAAAACTTCTTACATACATATTTATATTTGAAAGTACTCAGATATTATAAGGCCATTGGACCTTGAAAAAAGTAGGTCAAGGTCACCTATTTTCAATAGGCTCCTGCTCCATGCCAAGATGCATCCACAGTATAAACTTGGTGCAGATTCGTCAATGCATTCTTCAGATAATGCGATTGTGTCGTTGAATGGACAGACAGACAAAAAAACATTTACAATACCCCTTTGGCCAGAAATTGGCTGAGGGGTAAAAAAACCATCTCTGAGGCATTTTGGAAGCAAAGATAACAATTTGAACAAAACTAATCAATGAAATGATATTTGTCCCAGTATATAACTATATCACGACATTCGTCATGATTGTTTTGCATCCCAGACCCGTTAGAAAAGAAACACCTGAATTCAACGTGTCCACATACTTCTGTCCATATGGTGAAGTTCTGATAGGTGAAATTAGCCCAAACCTAAATACCGTCAAGAATCTGCATTATGTAACCATCTTCCTCACCACTTCTGTCCTGCTGGAATGGCAACAAATTATGTTATGGATCGAAAAATATTCATGGCTCAAGTTAGGTTTGTGACAATTTAGCCACATATGAACATATGCATGAAGACGAGCTCAGATCTGGAGTAATCGAGTGCGTGTGTGTTGAAAAGTATACAATAACAATTTAAACCAAACTAACCAATGCAATAATATTTATCCCAATATAAAACTATATTATGACATTTGCTATTATTGTTTTATATCCCGGACCCCTGTTACAAAAGAAACAGCTGAATTCAATGTGTCCCAATACTTTTGTCCATACAGTGACATGATGCATAGTTCTACAGTGAAGCCTCCTCCAAAGAAAGCAAAAATGATTCTTTTATAATGTTTTACTCTCATACCTTTAAAGGCTGAAGCTGAAATTATTATACGTTTAGCGTCCGCTTTGATGGAGGGAAAAGTAAAACGCGTGAATTTAAAGGTCAGTGTTAAGAATATATCACATGACGTCTGTTTGATCCCGGCCCAAGTATTTTCCCAAGGATTCTCCGGCTCTGTACTGTGTAAATCACGCAGTCTGACCTTCTACATTCCTCATGCTCCGTCCTCCCATTCATCCACAGGCACAGATAATACTGGGCAAATATCATAAACGTGAGGATTTTAGGATTGAAGTGAGGCTGCCATCATCCTCCACCAACTGGGGAAAAGAAAGCCCATGCATCTGAAAGAACCTGATTTCCACCTCCTGTCGGACAAACCGGTGGCCAGGTTACCTGACCCTCATGACTATTAGCCTCTATATACTGATGATCCGTGGAGAATACGGACAGAAAATTGGCAATTTGAGTAACTTTTATCATGTTTTTTTTTTTTTTTTTTTTTACATTTTGGTGACATTTTCAAGCTAGAGCAAGCAAAGGTAGCCACTTCTGCAAAAGAAAATCCAGACCAGAAATGTAACTAAGCAAAAAAAATTATCAAACATTAAACTTTATGTGTAAAAGTCTTATTCCACCTTTAGCTTTGTTGTTTTTCCAGGGTTGAAATGAGCATAAAATACAGGAAATATGTGCAGAGCCTTAAAAGACATGCAAAAAGTATATCTATGAGTCCTAACTACATAAATATACTTTCATGGAAAAGATTTTTACAGGATTTTGATGCTTATTTGCTCAGCATGTACTTCAGAAAGCTAAGTTTTACGCTATCTGTATAAAAAAAAACCTAAATTAATCAGAAAGAACTAACTGTACATGACACCATCTACTCCAGCATGTCAGTAGTCGCTTTTCCATTGAACATCTGTGCAAAACTTTACCGATATTTACTAAATGTTGAAAAAAACAGAGGTGCGTAACGTCAGTTTTTCCATTAAATCACAAATGTGATGATTTGTTTATTTATTATCACGAGATGACACTAGAAGTCATTCCATAAACATGACGACAAACATAAATATCATGTTGATTTACAGATATATTCATTATTATCATATATTAACCCTCTATCCCATACTAACTTAAAAAATGATTCAGTTTCCTGGTGTGTCCACACATACCGCCACATGTTTCTTTTAAAACTCATCTTCTCCGCTTGTTATAACATCCGTCAATATCTGGGGTTTTTTTTTTTGTTTTTTTTTCCACATGATTTTAGTTGTGGAAAAAGGTCTTTCCGTTGCAGTTTTGCGTGATATACCAACTGCACTACACCCACAAAACCACCTCTTGCCAGCGCAAAAACTTTTAATCAAAAACCCAGAGTTTTGGCAAAATTGTTGTTTTTATATTAGGTAAATTTTTATGCGCAAGTTATATTCACGCAATTTGAGGGTCAGTGGAAAAGCAACTAGTGAGTACATTTATTTCAGAACATATTGGGCAAAAATACATGTAATATTGCCGGAAAAGTGAGACAAATGAAACTGACAATTACAGTACTGTGCAAAAGTCTTATTCCATCTTTAGTTTTGTTGTTTCTGAGTTGGAATGAACATACATATTTACTTCTTATCCCATTTATCGTCTCATGTGGACAGCCTTAAAACGCACACAAAAAAAATAAACTAAATGTGCTGTAAAGGTTAAAGTCACTGTTTAATGTGACCTCTGACCCCATGATAAGAAGCAGCACAAACAATATGAAACATCTGACGTGTTGAATGAAACCTGGTATAAAACATCAGAAAATGTATGTAATAAATCTCATATTGTTTGAACTAAAGGGTTAAAGACATGTTAAATGCAAAAGGGAGGTCACAGTAAATACGACCACTTTGGTTTATAGAAGCTGTTTTTACCCTGAAACTGTAGTTTTTCCTGCTGTTCATACTTCACATATATCACATTGGATCTAAATACAGAGACAAATGCATATGTGTGGACATAAAAAATTTAATAAACTTTTACACAGTACTTTACAAAAATGCTTATTTTTACTTTTACTACATACATTTTATACAAATGTATGCACTTTCAATTCCTTACATAGTTTTGTTTTTTTTTTTTTTTACTTTTAGTGCATCTAAATGGATTAAACGGATGGTAGATGCAAAAAAAGAAAGTTTGGTGTATTTTTTTAAATCACATAATCACAAAAGTAATATGCAACAGGAGAAAACAGACAAGAAACTGAAAAGAAAATGTAAAAAACTGCTTTGAGTTCAGTTGCCAGCAATGAAAACTGACACACGTTGGTGAGAAGTTCATATTTAGTACTTTCAATATGTTATTTAGTATTAAGCTTTATATTTTGAAGTTAAAAATAGTCTTTTTCTGTTGTTTATTTGTTAGTAATAGTGCTGTCAGACGATTAAAATTTTTTACTTAGATTAATCACAGGGTTGCTGTGGATTCATTTCGATTAATCATGATTGACCCATAAAGACCCAGTGTTACTTTTGTGGTAGTTCCAAAACAGTTTTTTTCTCTAAGTTTCACCTTTCTTAAATTATTTATCACCATTTATTTTAATATTATCCTTTGTATTTTGTAATTTTTCAAAGAAAACCATGTATTTTTGCGTATTTAATTACCAATCATGGAGATGTTCATAGAAGCTTAGATCAAAGTCGACGGTTATTATATCAGAAACAGAGAAAACTGAAGGAAAAGCGACTTTTCCTTAAAGATATGAATAACTGAACATAAAAACAAGTGTCTCCATCCACTATCATTTGTCAAACTCTACTGGTTTTACTGGTGAATCAATGTTGTAGAAGATGGCGGTATTTCCACGTTCACTATATGGAGCCTCTGAACGTCCAAATGGGTCATATCTGATGACCACGAAAAGACGAAAAACTGCATTTTACACCAATTATTTACATGTACCGATAGGATTCATGGTTCAGAAGTTATTAAATATTTTAGACCAATAGATGTCTTTGGTTGCCAGTTGCTGTTTGGGTCTTAATGGGTTAAATATCATTCGTTTTTAATCTATATTAATCATGTTTCATTTTCCATGAGCAAACAGACTCAGGAACGAAGGGAATATATCTGCACTTAACTGGTTTATTGAACACCTTCAACAAAACAACTAGAAACAACTGTTCCATCTTGTATTTTATATTTCCAGCAAGAGGCCAACGTGCTGTTTAGCGTCTTCCATCTTTACGGGTTGGTTCTGCTGCCTGTCACTACTGGATCAATTGACCATTTGTTCATGTGCGACGCTAACTCTACTTGGACAAACTGACCCAAATGCGTTGCCGGAGACGTTCAGATGATGGATTAATCTGCATTAACGCATTCATTTTGACAGCCCTAGTTCCTAAGTGCTGTATTGAAGTTGTCGAATCACTAGTTTTCTACTTGTTTCTGTTCTTTTTACTTGAGTAATGAATGTGATGAAACCCTAAGACTTTTGTGGACGAGAAAATAAAACACAGAACATGTTATTTTTCAGTAAACTTCCCAACTCAACGGCCCCGGTCGTCAGCAGCGTCCTCTGAAACCACGCAGCGAGGCGATTTCATCCAAGTACCATAAAGGCTGGAAGCGTCGCCAAACTGTTTCCAGTTCAAACGCAGCCTGGACTTGTGGCCGGGGCGTGACCTGCAGCTGAACCGGCCTCTGCTTAGCCACGGGGAGGAGAGCAACAGCCCCTCCAAACACACCCCACCCCCTGATAAATAACTTAACACAGCAAACACAGGCCCATCAGTCAACCTCCGCATAGCTAACACCGGGACGGGGACAGAGATCGATGGAAGGACGCGTACAAATAAAGAAAAAGACAAGAGGGAAGGCATGGAAGACGAGAGGGGACGGGGAATGGGAGAAGGTGGGGTGGGGTGGGGGTACATTGTGAGGGGCATAACAGTGCAGAGTAGATAAATATCACACGGGAGCCTGAGCCAAGCAGCGCGGAAGGCCAAGTACTGTAAGACTGTGAAAGCCGGGCTATTTTGCCGAGCTGTGACATTTGTTTCTTATTGTCTAAGTGGCAGCTGAATGCGTCTCCCTGCGAGGGCCCCTCGGCTCTGCTCCGGCCGCTTTGACAGGGAGGTAACCATATTAGGATGTGTATGGTAAAGTAAACAATAACATAGTTGCAATGAGATGGAAATTTTTCAGCTAATGGTGTTTGTCATTCCTGTTTTCAGTGCACTGAGTAGCCCTGTGTTTTTTCTCGGCGGCCAGAGAGACTTTGTTTATAAAAACAAGCCGAGAGCCAAGGCTGAAACCAGTGCAGAAAAAAAAAAATTGTAAATAAATATGAGAGTAAAAAAATGCCTCCACCTTTCATTTGATTCCATTAACCCATAAAGACCCAGTGCTATTTTTGTGGCCATTCCCAAATGACTTTTTTTTCTCTATTTTGAACTTTTGTTAAGTGATTTATCAATATTATGCTCAGTATTTTGCATTCTTAAGTGACAATAAGGTATTTTCCTATATTTTATTCACTGACCACGTTGATGTCCATCAAAGCTCAAATTACAGTTGAGGGTTATTGCATCAAAAACAGAGAAAACAAAAGAAAAAGTGACTTTTTCAGTAAAATCTATCATTAACTGAACATAAAAACAAGTGTGTCCATCCACTGTCACTGTCCACGGGTTTTACTGGTGAATCAATGTTGTAGAAGATGATGGTGTTGCCACAGTAACTATGGAGCCTCTGGACGTCCAAATGGGTCATATCTGATGACCATGAAAAGATGACAAACTGCATTTTACACCAATTATTTACATGTATTGATAGGAATAATGGATCAACAGGTATTTAACTTTTTATACAGTTGTGCTCATAAGTTTACATACCCTGACTGAATGCACATGGGACGGTCTTGAATGTTCCAACATGACAATGACCCAAAACACAAGACCAAGTCGACCTGTCATTGGCTACAGTCTGCTGACCTCAGTATCATTGATCCACTTTGAGGAGGAGTCAAACATGCAGTTCATGAAAAAAACCAAAATCTTAAAGGAACTGAAGGTGTTTTACCAAGAAGAATGGGCAGCTTTAGCGTCTGAGAAAAGAAAGAGTCTAATCCACAACCACCACAAAAGACTA
This sequence comes from Apogon hyalosoma, assembly GCA_037367295.1. Lineage (NCBI taxonomy): Eukaryota > Metazoa > Chordata > Actinopteri > Kurtiformes > Apogonidae > Apogon > Apogon hyalosoma. The sequence goes on along the minus strand of JAPQRP010000024.1, from coordinate 37,087,462 downwards.
ACATCTGTCATTGATGTTAAAAGGGCGGGGCCAATACAGAGGAGGAAGAACTAGGGTATGTAAACTTATGATCAGGGTCATTTGGATAGTTTCTGTTGTCAGCAGGATTTAAAAAGAACAAACACATTAGTTTGATAATAAATGGCTTCACCAAACCACTAGCTATGAGTGAAAGAAAAGTTTTTGTATTATCATTCATATTCTCTGAAAAATGGACAAAGAATCATAATTTCTGCTGGGGTATGTAAACTTATGAACACAACTGTATCAGTAAATGATTTGGGGTTTTTATGGGTTAAATAAACCCACATTTAGAAATAACCTTTGACTTTCTGTGTGTCTCTCAGTCCACAGTAAAGCTGCTGTTTTTCCATTTGATTTCCAAAGAAACTCAGCTATATTTCACAAGTTAAAACAGTAAACGACTGGACACAGTAGACGAATCTGCAAACGACTGCACTGGGAGTTAATAGAATCACTACTGAGCGCTGGACCGTCTGCACCGGCACATGGACAAGAGCGTCACGGACAAGTCCAACCTTAAAGTTATGATTTAGATCCAGAATAAGTGCAGAGGATTAAGTATGTTGCAACGCGTTCGATACCAGCTTTTACTACCTGAGAGACTTCAGAGCCGGGACTTAATGTGCTCAGACTCAGCAGAGTTGATTTCCAAACAAAACAGAAGGAAGAAAAAGTGATACATCAATTTTCCTGTTGTTTTGGTGTCTGTGTGAGAACTGCACAAAAAAAAAAAAAAAAACGACTTGAAAATGCTAGACTAGACAAACAGAACCAAGCAAATGTTCCACTTATTGCAACTTTTAAGAGTCAAACTGAGAATTGAAATTCAAGCCGTTCTCCACACGACGCGCCGAGCCAATAGTTAATGTGTGATGTGAATCAGAGCAGTCTGCAAACTTGTGGTTGAATGAAATAACCGAGATACTATTTGATATGGCTGATTTAAAAGGCTCCATTTCTTACTAATTTCAACAGCATGTTGAACTACTTAAAACAAATGTAGCTGTCATCCTGCTTTATGTTTCACTGGTCACTTCTTCTCCTCCCAGTTCACTCCCTTTTCTTTGGCTCTGGTTACCACGCTATCTTTTCCAGGTTAAGAGAAAGGCTTTAACCACATGTTTTTGTATGCAAGTGTGGAAAAAACAAAAAGACAGATTTTTTTCCAGCCCCTTTCATGCCTTCAATAATAACCTACTGCTGACTCACACATCAACTACTCCAAAAAAGAGCTTTACCTCAGCGTGAAGCTGAAAAAAATTAGTCGTACCGAGGAACAAAGCTCACAACATGCAGTTCTATAAGCACAGGGCGCATACAGTCGACTATAGAAGGACGTGGACCGGCAGCTCCTCCACTCGTGTCCTCTCCACATGTTGACTTTCTTTGTTTGGTTTTTACCCTCCTCGCTCCAGCTTTCCCCCTTTCTCTCAGCCCCCATTCCTAATCTCACACCAAAAATGCGAGCTGTTTATTTGCGTAGGGCTGAAGCCATTCCATTAAGTAGCCCCACCAGGTGCTTTATCCCTAAAAGGGATTTGTTTTCTAAAATAAACGGAGAAAGCAAAAGGACTGCCAAAGTGATATTTACCATGACGTGAAGGGACTGCAACAAAGTCAAAACTGTCCAAATAAGAATCACTGCCTCGTCTAGGAACTTTTTTGGGTATTTCCTAACATAGTCACGAACCTCAAATAAAAAAAAAAACTTTCAGCAACTTTCCTGTTTATATCTCATAATAATGTGTAAAAGTAAAGTTTTGTCCCCAAACAGTTCTGTGCAAAAGTCTTATTCCACTTTCACATTTGTTGTTTTTTCAGGGTTTAAATGATCACACGTATTTATTTCTAATTCTCTTTTCTTCACATACAACAAGAAAATACAGGAATGTGTGCACAGCCTTAAAAACACACACAAAAAACTGAATGTGCTATAAAGGTTAAAGTCAAAAGGGTTAAATACAAAGGGAGGTCACACTAAATACGACCACTTTGGTTTATAGAAGCTGTTTTTACCCTGAAACTGTAGTTTTTCCTGCTGTTCTTACTTCAAATGCATATGTGTGGACCATAGAACTTTACTAAAACAATTTTTATGTTATTCAATTTGTTGATTATTTTCTTGTGTTTGTTGTTTATTTTGGTGATTTTTACTCATTCTGCTTGCTATTTCATTGATCTTTGTTTCAATTTCCTGATTTTTTGTTCATTTTTTGATTACTTTTGTTTGTTTTGTTGATAATTTTGGTCATTTTTACTCATTCTGCTTGTTATTGTACTCATTTTTGTCCATTATTTTTCCCATTTGTAATCATTTTACTTATTTTTGATCAGTTTCTTGCTGGCGTAAACCTCAGAAAATTAATGCCATAACTATATATGTAGTCATTAAAATTTTACCAAACCAACAAACAGAATGTTGGACTTTTTTTGTTATGTTTTTTTTATTACTTTTGTTTATTTTGTTGATTATTTTTTGGTGATTTTTTTTCTTTTCATTGATAATTATGGCCTTTTTTACTCATTCTGCTTATTATTGTACTCATTTTTGGTCAGTTTCTTGATTATTTTGGTCAGTTGTGTTCATTTTACCGACTACTTTTGTTCATGTTGATTATTTTTACAATGTGCAATCATTTTATTTACTTTTATTTAGTTTGTTGCTGGTGTAAACCTCAGAAAATGGGTGGTCATTAAAACTTTACTAAACCAACACACAGAATGTTGGACTTTTGTTTGGAATTTTTTGTTCGTTTTTTGATTACTTTTGTTTGTTTTGTTGATTATTTTTGGTCAGTTTTGTTCTTTTTGTTGATAATTTTGGTCATTTTTACTCATTCTGCTTAATATTGTACTCATTTTGTTCAGTTTCTTGATTTTTTTGTTCATTTTTGCTTCATGCTGATTATTTTGTTCAATTTCTTTATTATTTTGGTTGTTTGTGTTAATTATGTCGACTATCTTTGTCCATGTTGATTATTTTTTCCAATTTCTAATCATGTTACTTATTTTTGTTCAGTTTCTTGCCTCAGAAAATTAATGCAATAACTATATATGTGTGGTCATTAAAACTTTACTAAACCAACAAACAGAATGTTGGACTTTTGCACACTTCTGTATGTTCAAATACTAACTCTTGTTTCTCGGGGCAGATGTGGCCCTGAAAAAGAAACCCCTACCATAGTCTTTTTTTTTTTTTTTTACTCAGAAGACAACAAATCAATCCAGGTTATTAGTTCTATTTCACCTTTTCTGAAGCCGAGGCCAGAGGAAAATCTGTGTTGAGAAAAGAAAAAAAAAATAGACAAGTGAGCTTTGACACTTTTATCACTTTTCTGATTTTCTTTTCATCTTGCTGTAAGACAACTCATCTGCGGATGGAATTTGCTTACTGCTGCCGCCTCAGTCAATCTCACACAAAGACTGTGTCACGTTCGCCGTCTGCACCTGGTAACAGGTTGACGTTATCAAAGCTCCTCACTTTCCTGGGCAGACCGGAGTTTATACATCTGTCAATACGCTTCGGAGCAAAAGAAGACATGTCTGTTTGATGCTGATAGAAAAATAGATTGAAACTTGCCAAATGTACTCCCCCCTCACGCACACACACACACCTAAAAAAAGATATTTTAAGTAGCTGGGAGATAACACATCTGTGATAACATTATCAGTACCATTCACTCTACCTCAACAGAAGATAATAAACATGAAAGTTGTAGGAGATGCAAGAGAATTTTTTAATGCTGCTCCATTGTGAGACTTGACTGTATTCATCAGGAGCCGTGCATTTAACTGTGCAACCTGTTTAGGCTGACAATAAAGAGGCGGGCTATCTGCCAGAGTGCATTGTGATAGCAGCTGATACGACCACGGGAGCAGAGCATCAGATACGGCGAGCAGACGGCGGCCAGGTGAGGGTGTTTAGAAGCCTTTGACACATCCTGTGATTTCAATCAACAGGAAAAGGCAGAGGCACGCCGCCGCTTCATGTTTCTGTCTTGCTCTCCATTGTGACGTCTTTGTAGGGACGATAATTTTTCATTTTCACGCTGCCTTGCATCTATTCTGCCTGTTACTGTTTTTAACCACGGCAGCCAAGCTCAGAGAGTAGATTACGGTACTTACAGTGCATGAAAAACACAGCAACAAAACTGCGAGTGACAGAAGCGTTTAACTTTCTTGCTAGAAATCTCCCCCATGTGGCACTTTCGCTACAGCGAGTTGTTTATTATGTTCCAAGCTCGGCATAAGCGATTAAAGGAGCTCTTAAGAATCAAAGTGTTATAAATGCATGGAAACACAGCCGGCTGTAAATGCCACAGAATTAGAAGCTTACCAAGCCTAATACTAATACATGGCAATTTTCAGCTTGATGCTGATATAAAGAAATTACTTTTTTAAAGTAAGCAATGCAGTCAAGGGAACTATTACAGAGGCCCTATTTTCATCCCAGCATAAATCTGCACAAGACCTTTCTGTGGGTCTAACTCATGAATCCACTTGTTTATTCCTAACACTTCCATAAAAAAGTGGATTAAACAAAGCAACCTCACCAGCTGAAACTAAGGCAAAGCACACTCATTTACCAAAAAGGAAGAAAAGAAACAGTTTGCATGATGTGTTCGTCCCTCCTTTACACGGACTCATGAAATTTAAATGAAGTCCAACATGAGACGATAACATTTTGAAGCCCTCGAAATACAGAACTATACTCCGTGCATCTGAGGATCCTTCTAAGCAGGAGCTCTTTTTTTTTTCCTGGATAGTTGGATGACATCAGGTCTGAATAAATTGGCCAAAACACAAAGCTGACGCACAACACACTTTAGAGTCTGAGATACGCCTATAGACGACAGCTCCAAGTCCCATCAAAACTTTTATCACACAGATTTTTCTTCTATTTCCTAATTTGCAAATATTTAACCCTTTATCGGGCAGGTGCCTATTTTTGGTCATTTCCGCATACATTACAGGACAGCGACAGCAACAGTTCCAGTGAGTCAACAATCACAGGTCCAATGTGGTCTACAGGGTCTGTAAGGTCCACCTCTGCATGAGCGGTGAGTGGACCTGCTTTGTTCGGTACCGTGAACTAATGGTACTAATGTAAGGAATGATGTTCAAAGGGATAGAACAAATGATTACATACCGTCACTAGGTGTTTTTTTGTAATTTAATGACTGACCTATTTTTTGTTATGGATTGTGTACATTAGCAGATTAGCCAAGTCATGTAAAATTGGGGTCGAACAATATAAGCTCTGCTTCTTCCTACTCTGTTTCAGACATAAAGTATTGTTAAAGAGCCACCGAAACTGTTATACGTTTGTGTGATATTCGAGGGTGGCGCTAGCAATTGTGGGCCCCATGAAAGTTAAACGTTGTGGGCCCTTTATAAAATTCTATACCTTCGTGATTTGTCGGAGTGGGGGGGGGGTGTTAAGTGGGGTAGGGGCAGCAGTTATATACGTAACACTGGCATGAAGCAAAACTGAAACTTAACATGCTTTTAACACCCGACTCGGCTTCTATGCCTCTGTTTTACCACGGGACCTTACATGAAATTTTCACAACTTCTAACCTGTACCCACTGGACCCCCTCCACTGCTCTGTGGGCCCCTAGAAATACTGGGCCCCATGAATTTGTCACGTTTAAACCCCCCCCTTACGGCGCCCCAGGTTTTATATATATCTTTTTTTTTTTCCTTTTGTGGTTGATTTATTA